>JAVKPL010013517.1:0-74936 GCA_032173675.1 Gastrolobium villosum | reverse complement strand
GAAATTCTTTTTAGTCCCTGACAATAAAAAAGTATTAAATTGATCTCTAAAATGATGAAAAAAAGACGAAAGAGTACTTATTACAATGGACAGAAGGATTAACGTGGCCCTTTTTTTCATAATTTTAGGGACCTTTCTTTTACAAAAACATTTCATTCACATTCTTATTTTATTCTTTCTCACAAAAATCTAAAAACAAGTCTTTTACTTTTCAATTAATTACAATATTTGTTAAACCACAATCGATTCATCTAACTTAAGAGGACTGGTTATCGTAGTAATTGTTTTACAATCCCTGTGGAGACGATCTTACTTACTACTTTATTACTTGTGCGATCGGTACACTTGCCGAATTGCCAACAAGTTTTTGGCGCCGTTGCCGGGGATTGAAAAATCAATATTACAAATAACCATTGATTCTTGAGATTGGATTTTTATTTTTATTCTTTTCATCTTATTTTGTGTTGTTCAGGTGCTACTAATAATTTTCCTGAGTTTTATGCGAGGCAGACTTCCGCCTAAGGACTTTGTAATTGATTCTGAAATTGCAAGGACCGAAAAGCAACTAAGGAAGGCTGCTAGACAGATCATTTGGGAAGATTCTAAGCACATACCTTTACAACCAATTCAAGAGATGGCAGAAAACAACAATGCTGGTCATGGAAGAGGAGGAAATGCAAACAATCAACCTCCAAGACTGTTGAATACGATTCTGACTCCAGTATTCAACAGAGCCAATTCAAGCATAGTGAGGCCAAATGTGGAGGCCAACAACTTTGAACTAAAGCCATCATTGATTTCTTTGGTGGAAAGGGTTCAGTTTTCTGGTGCTGATGATGAAGATCCTCATGAGTTCATAGACCGATTCCTGATGGTCTGTGATACAACTAAGCACAATGGAGTATCTACCGATGCTATCAGGCTCCGGTTATTCCCTTTTGCTGTTAAGGGAAAGGCGTTGAGATGGATTGAAAGACAGCCAGCAAATAGCATCCTTACATGGGAAGATTTGTCAAGCAAATTCTTTGCTCATTTCTTTTCCATGGAGAAATATAATCAGCTGGTGAATGAAATCACAAATTTTCGCCAGCTGGAAGGAGAATCACTTTGTGCAACATGGAACAGATTCCAGGAACTTAACAGGAAGTGTGCACATTATGAAGGAGATGATGATAGAAAAGTGGCAATATTCTTCAATGGAATCACTCCTGAAACAAGGATGATAATAAATAGTGCCGCTGGAGGTTCTATTCGGGAAAGTACATCCGAGCAGGCTATTGATTTGATCAAAAAGCTTGCAAGGAATGAGAATGAAAGTGTGCTAGCTCCCATAAAAAGAGCAGCAACAAAACCAGCAGATAGTGATGTAATATCATTGTCTAAAAAGTTTGACAGTTTAAGTGAGAAATTTGACAAGTTTCAAGTGTCAAAGGTTCAAACAACTCCTCTGGTTTGTGATAAATGCCAAGAAAGTCATGAATCCAGTGAGTGTCCGAATCCATTATCAGAAGATTCACTTCAACAATTACAGGTGAATGGGATCTGGTATGATCAGCGTCCTCCCCAACAACAAAACTTCCAGCGAAATCAGAATTTCCCTGGTGGTAACAACAATTTTCAGCGGAGGACTCAAGGATCTGGTATGGATTTTAAATCTAACAATACCAACAATTATGCTCAATCTTCGCAGAATCAACAAAGAGAGCCAGCTGAGTGGGAAAAAGCTTTTGCTCAAATGGCTAAGGCTTCTAATGAGATGGCTCAACATACCAATGCTTTCATGGAGGAGACTAGAGCCAACAATAAAAACACAAATGCTTCCATCAAGAACCTGGAGAATCAGATAGGCCAGCTGGCCAAGCAATTTACAGAGAGAATTCCAGGTACCTTCCCAAGCAATACAGTTATCAATCCAAAGGATGACTGTATGGCTATTACCACAAGAAGCGGTAAAATATTGACAGTTCCAACAAAACCAGCAGTGAATATGGAAGACAAAACAAAGGGGAAGGAGGAACAGAATAAGGAAGCGATTGAACCAGAGATTGAGGTAATTGTGCAAGAAAGTGAAAAGGAAGTTGTGGTTGAAAAAGAACAGGTTGAAGAGCAACCAGTTGTGGCAAAGAAAAAGCATGAGTTAAGCCACGAATATGTGATGTCTAAGGCACCCTATCCAGAAAGATTCAAGAAGGGAGCCTATAACAAACATTATGATAGATTCTTGGACATTTTCAAGAAGCTACACATCAATATTCCTTTTGCTGAAGCTCTAGCAAATATGCCTGGATATGCAAAATTCATGAAGGATCTTTTATCCAGGAAGCAGAAGCTACAAGAATGCCAAACTGTAACACTCACTGAGGAGTGTAGTGCTTTTATCCAGCAGAAAATCCCAGATAAGCTTAGTGATCCGGGGAGTTTTAATATCCCTATTGCTATTGGTGATATTGGCATTGGAAAAGCTTTATGTGATCTTGGGGCTAGCATTAATTTGATGCCCTTTTCAGTGTACAAATCTTTGGGGATTGAAGAATTGAAGCCTACCGAGGTATCTCTCCAATTGGCTGATAGATCTGTGAGGAAACCTAATGGTATTATAGAAGATATTCTTGTCAAGGTTGATAAGTTTATCTTTCCTGCGGACTTTGTGGTGTTAGATATGGGAGAAGGAAGTGAGAAACCCATGCTCTTAGGAAGACCCTTTTTGGCTACAGCCCGAGCTTTAATTGATGTTGAACAAGGGATGATCAAACTGAGAATGAATGATGAGGAGATCATCTACAATGTTTCAGAAGCTATGAAGAGACCTGCTGAGAATAATGATTGTTTCCAGGTTGATTCTTTTCATGAAACCATTCAACACAAGAAGGAGCGTCCTCAAGAGATTGATTATGAGTTGAAAGCTCGTGATCATATACCCTTTGAAAAAGAAGGAATTACTGTGGAGGTGCTAGAAGAAAAAGCTGAAGATGTAGAGGTTGGTGCCCCTAAGGTTGAATTGAAACCATTACCCGACACTTTGAAGTATGTGTTCCTGGGAGATGGTGATACTTATCCAGTAATCATCAACAAAGACCTCTCCGAAGGCCAAGAAAAGGAGCTGGTTGAAGTTTTGAAAGCTCACAAGACCGCTATAGGATGGTCTATTACTGATTTGAAGGGCATAAATCCTTCTTTTTGTACACATAAGATTCTCATGGAAGATGATATCAAACCCGTGAGACAACCACAAAGAAGATTAAACCCAACAATGAAGGAGGTGGTGAGAAAAGAAGTTGTAAAGCTTCTTGATGCAGGAATGATTTACCCAATTTCTGATGCTGCGTGGGTAAGCCCAGTTCAAACAGTACCAAAGAAGGGTGGTGTGACAGTAGTTACCAATGCAAAGCAAGAGTTGATCCCAACCAGAACTATCACAGGTTGGAGAATGTGTGTCGATTACAGAAGATTGAACACAGCTACTCGAAAAGATCATTTCCCACTACCTTTTATTGATCAAATGCTGGAAAGACTGGCGGGCCACTCTTATTATTGCTTCTTGGATGGTTATTCAGGCTACAACCAAATACCTGTAGCTCCTGAAGACCAGGAAAAGACAGCTTTTACTTGCCCATTTGGAGTCTTTGCATACAGAAGAATGTCGTTCGGCCTCTGCAATGCACCTGCCACTTTCCAAAGGTGTATGCTCTCCATCTTTTCTGATATGGTGGAGAAATGTTTAGAGGTATTTATGGATGACTTCTCTGTTTTTGGTTCAAACTTTGATTCTTGTTTGAAAAATTTGTCTAAAGTTTTAAAAAGATGTAATGAGACTAATCTTGTTCTGAATTGGGAAAAGTGTCATTTTATGGTAACTGAAGGTATAGTACTGGGACACAAAATCTCTAATGCTGGGATTGAAGTTGATAAGGCAAAATTGATGTTAATTGAACAACTTCCCATTCCCGTAAATGTAAATGCTGTTAGGAGTTTCCTAGGACATGCAGGTTTTTACAGGCGGTTCATCAAGGATTTCTCCAAGATTGCTAAACCATTGAGCCAACTCTTGGTGAAAGACTCTGAGTTTGTGTTTGATGATGCATGTTCGAAGGCATTCCATTTGTTGAAAGAGAAGCTTACTACAGCTCCTGTGCTTACAGCTCCTGATTGGAACCTTCCATTTGAACTCATGTGTGACGCCAGTGCTTATGCAATTGGTGCAGTCCTTGGTCAGCGTAAGGAAAAATTGTTACATGTCATTTACTATGCTAGCAAAGTTTTGAATGATGCTCAGGTTAATTATGCAACAACTGAGAAAGAAATGTTAGCAGTGGTTTATGCACTAGACAAATTTAGACCTTACTTGTTAGGATCTAAAATCATTGTTTTCACTGACCATTCTGCTATTAAGTTTTTGATGACTAAGCAGGATGCCAAACCACGACTGCTGAGGTGGATGCTACTCTTTCAAGAGTTTGATTTGGAGATCCGAGACAAAATTGGAGTAGAGAACAAAGTGGCTGATCATCTCTCCCGAATTCAGGCAAAAGAGTTACAAGATAGTCCGGAAAAAGAAATCAATGACTATTTTCCTGATGAAAAGGTAATGGCAGTCTTTGTTCCTCCATGGTTCGCAGATTTTGCCAATTACAAAGTTGTAAGGGAGTTGCCTCCTAACCTTACAAGGCAACAACAGAAGAAATTTCTGCGGGATGTAAGGCGATATTTCTGGGAGGATCCACATCTCTATTTTCAATGTGCTGATGGGATCATTCGCAGATGTGTCCCTGAGTTTGAAATGAGTCAAATTTTGTGGCATTGCCATTCTTCCAACTATGGAGGCCACTTTGGAGGTAATAGAACCGCTCAGAAAGTCTTGCAAAGCGGTTACTACTGGCCGACACTCTTTAAGGATGCGAAGGATTGTGTGGAAAAATGTGATAAGTGTCAGAGAACAGGTAATATCTCACGCAAGGATGAGATGCCTCTGAATAATATATTAGAGGTAGAACTGTTTTGTATGGGGCATTGACTTTATGGGGCCATTTCCATCATCTTATTCCAACCAGCATATCCTTGTTGCTGTGGATTATGTTTCTAAGTGGGTAGAAGCTGTTGCTCTTCCCACTAATGATGCTAAAGTGGTTGTCAATTTTCTGAGGAAAAATATTTTTACAAGGTTTGGAGTACCTCGGGCTATTATCAGTGATGGGGGTACCCACTTTTGTAATAAACATTTTGAGAGCTTGCTAGTTAAGTATGGGGTGAGACACAGAATAGCCACACCATATCATCCCCAGACTAGTGGGCAAGTTGAAATCTCCAACAGGGAGATAAAAAGAATCCTGGAAAAGACAGTGGGAATTTCTAGGAAGGATTGGGCTAAGAAGCTTGATGATGCACTCTGGGCGTATAGAACTGCGTTCAAAACTCCAATTGGCATGTCACCTTACCAATTGGTGTATGGCAAACCTTGTCATTTGCCAGTGGAGTTAGAACACAAAGCCTTGTGGGCTACAAGGTTTTTAAATTTTGAACCATCAGGAGCTCAAAAGAAGAGAATATTACAGCTGAATGAGCTTGATGAGTTCAGAAGAACTGCATATGAAAGTGCACAGATTTACAAAGAGAAGACTAAGCTATGGCATGATAGCAAGATCAAGCACAAAGAGTTTGCACCTGGTCAACAGGTATTATTATACAACTCTCGACTGAGGTTGTTTCCAGGTAAACTTAAATCTCGTTGGTCTGGTCCTTTTGTAGTGACAAATGTATTTCCATATGGTACCATTGAGATCTCTCCTCTTGATGCTGAGAGACCCTTTAAGGTAAATGGGAATCGGCTGAAATTCTACTATGGAGAACCTGTGAATAGGGAGACAATTTCTGTCCCTTTAACTTCACCTGAGTAATCACGGTTCCAGTCAGGCTCGTGACGTTAAACAAGCGCTTGCTGGGAGGCAACCCAGTGGAAAATTTTTCAATTTGCTTAGTTTAGATGCTTGTTTTTAAAATTGTAAGTGTGACAAGAGCTGGGAAATTGGATGAATTTCTTAAAGCCCACGCTGGCAGCGTGGTTCCCACGCTAGCAGCGTGGAGCATAAGAAAAAGCCAGAGGGTCCCCCTAAACCAAGAAAAGGCAGAGGAACCCACGCTCATGGCGTGGTTCCCACGCTGTGAGCGTGAGAAAAGAAAGCCACGCCCGCAGCGTGGATATGGCGCTCTGAGCGCCAGAAGGTGAAAACAGGCAGTGACACCCGCGCCCGTAGCGTGGGAATGGCGCTCGGAGCGCCATAGGATGAAAATGGCCAGTGGTGACCGCGCTCCCAGCGTGAGACCCACGCTGCGAGCGCGGGAGTCGCTGTAGTTTTTTTTAAAGGGCCAAAACCCTAGTTTATTTTACCATTCCTTTTCTTCTCCCCCAGCCGCGCCGCCAACCTCTGCCTCTTCCCTTTCTTTTTCTTATCACACACACACACACTTCACCACCACAAAACCCCCTACCACCACCATATTTCTTCCTTCCTTACATTGTTCATCTCTCTCAAAGGTGTGGGTTACCATTTGGTGCTAAATTTGATTTCTCAAAGCTCAAAATTGTACATTTCTCTTACAAATAATCAACAATGGCTGGTGACAAGGTAAATTTGATGATACTTGATTTATTAATGCGTTGGTTGTTTGATATGTTTCCATGGTCATATGAATGCTGGTGGTATTTGATCTTTCATGATTATATTGGTTGCACAAATCTGGAATTGCATGCAAGGTGTTTGTTCAATTGTCTCATAGGAAAATTCAGAATGAAGTGCCTATTGCATACTTGATGGCTGTCATGGAATGTGAGTGTGTGGATGATTAGGTTTTTTATCATGCATTTTAGGTGTTTGATAAATGGTCTGAGTTAAATTCCCTAATACATGTTTCATGTAAGGTCATACCATGTGTAGCTATTGATATCTGGATTATTTTTACATACCCATTGCCATGACAACATGAAAATGTTAAGTTATTAGTTCATGATTTGATTCTGATTGCACATGGCTTAGATTTACACCATGATGACTCATTGCCATATGATATGTAAGCTGCACAAACTGAAAAATCTGGGAATTGGGTTATTTACGTGCTTAATAGTTACAACTCTCCTGTATTCTATTGTGTTGGACTTTTCTGAGTACAGGGAAAGAAGACCGCCAAAAAGACTACTGGTGCATCTGGCACGAAAAGGCCTAGAGCCCCTGCTCTGGTCGATTTTGATGGAAACCGGTCCAGAAGCACAGGACCGGTACAACAACTGGTTCTTGAAGAAAAAGATAATTCAAGAAAGAAGAATTAGTAGTTTTCTGGCGGACGACTGTCCGGTAAGCATGACAATCCAGAGGAGAGGGTGGAACAAACTGGTTCAGTTCCCAAGAGCAAGCTGCAGTACAATTTTGCGCGAATTTTGTGCAAATGCTGATAAGGACACTGTAGACAGAACAAGGAAGAGCTGGGTAAGGGGGAGAGAGGTCTCTTTCACACCTTTCCAGATAGAGAGGTTCCTACACACCTCTTGGGAAGCTACACAGTCCTGTTATTTTATGGACACATTCAACATGATGCAGCCTGTTGAAGGAGTGTATAGGGAAGAAATGCCTGCTTTAGCTGCAACAATCCGTGAGGGTATCACTCAACCTCACTCTGCCTGGAAATCCAAACATGGTCAGCCGGATGTACCAGAGAAATTAGATCGGCTGGACCTCAATGAAGAGGCAATTTTCTGGCATTCCTTCATCAATTCCACAATCATAGCTTCCACTAATTTGAGTGATGTCAATGTGGAAAGAGCAGTGCTGCTTTATACTCTGCTAGGGGACCATAATCTTCACATTGGGGCTATCCTGTCTGATAGGATAGTCCATATCATCACTCAAGGGCGATCAGACTTTAGTTTGGCTCACTGCTCACTCATTGAGCAACTTTGCATCCAGGCAGGAGTGGAAATACCTGAGGATAAGCCAAGAGATGTGAAAATAAAAAAAGATCTGACCCAGAACCACTACAACGATATGCAAAAGGAATCCAGAAGGCAAGCTATCTGGAAAGCATCTAGCAGTGCTGTTCCACCACCTCCCCCAGTCTCAGCTACACCTCCGTCTGCTGACTCTCTGTTGCTTCAAACTCTTGACCATCGTCAGCAGCAATTGATGGTTCAAAGCAATTATATGATGAGTATGTTGGAGCGACTTTGCCTGGACAGAGGAATTGACACAGCTGGGTTGATGGCTCAATTTCCACCCACTTCACAGGCTGGTCCATCTATGCCTTCCACTGCTGATGATGATGTGCTTGCAGACCTGGAAGCTGATGATGTCATGGATGATATTTGAAATTTATTTTTTCACTATCACCCACTGCACCTTGCTGGTTTCTTGGAACCAATTATTTTTACATTTTGAAAACAGTGTTGATGATATTGCTGCAATTTGACTTTGGTTCAGTTTTCATGATTATTCTGTTTTGAAAATTAACAAGTATGTGTGTATTCCATCTGGCAGAATTAGCTATCATCTAGAATAGTTTGTTGCTGAGGACAGCAACATTCTAAATCTGGGAATTGTCGCATAGCATGTTGAATGCGAGATTGGTAAATACTGCGGAACTACACCATGGAAAAGACGTCTTGTTTTGAAAAAAGAGAGAGAGAAGAAACAACAATTCTCAGGTTTAAATGTGCTTGATTGAATTTTGGAATACAATGCATAAACTTCTGGCATGATATCGTATAGGCAATTTTTTTTCAGCTGGTGTGTCTGAATTTTATGCTTGAATGATTAATAATGCCTAATGATTCTTTTGGGAAGTCTAGTCTGACATCAATAGCTGGTGAATTTTTGTGCTTAAACACTTGTTTTATTCTGAGAGACTTCACTATGATAGCATTTTAGAACTTGCTCAGTTTCTCTAAGATGCATGCACTGATTGAAATGATTAAGGCAATTTTATTCTGTTAGCCATGGCCAAATAATACACCCAGATGAATTTTTCCATTGCTAACATCCTTTGAGCCTGAACCTTTCCTGCTGATTAATGCTTAGCCATATTCTTATTGTCTTACCTTAATTGAGATTGAATCACTGATGCTTTGGAATGAAAACAAAGAAATTGAGGTAAGCTCCACAGAGATCAATAAAAAGAAAGGCAAAGGAAATGTGCTTTTAAAATAAAAGGAGAAAAAGAAAAAAAAGCAAAAGAAAAAGAAAATGTGGCTGAAAGGAATTAATTCCCGAAATTCTGTGGGAGTGTTAGTGGAGTGAAACAAATAAGTTGAAGGTGTAATACCAGTTTTTCAATCTCATTGTTGCTTCAGCTACTATCCATAAATTCCTACCCTTTAGCCCGGCCAAGTTATAACCTGTAAAGTCCTTTTGATCAATTGTGCATGTGTTAATGTTCCTCATCTTTAGGAACTTGAGAATATGATCAAGCTTATGGTAATGTTATTGCTGTGATGGATTGAGTGATTGTTACTCCCCCAAACACTTGAGTATTGAGCGTTATATGATTATCTTAGTGAGGGGTGTTCAAACTAGATTCTGATCTTTTCATAAAAGGCATTGTTAAAGTTCTTTGCATTGATTCAATCATGCTTAGTATAGTGATCTATTGATTGGTTGTACGATGTTATGTTGGATTAATTGATTGTTTCCTGGATTGAGTCTTGTACATTGCTGGGGACAGCAAAGTTAAAATCTGGGAATTATTTGATATGCGATCAGCATATAAGAAATTACAAGAAAAAAAGAAGAAGAAAGTGACTCAATCGATGCAAGAAAGGCAGAATAACTGTTAAAATTGTCCAAAGTCTGAATATCAGGTGTTACACTGAGTTTGTACTGATCTCACAGGAAAGATGCAGTAAAAGAAGTCAAAAAGGACAAAGAAAAGCTAAAAGCCCACGCTGCTAGCGTGGGAATGGCGCTCACAGCGTGGGAAGCATAAATTGGGCAGAAACGCCCGCGCTGAGAGCGTGAGGCCCGCGCTCATAGTGCGTGGGACCAAAAATTGGCAGAGGCTCCCACGCTCACAGCGCGGGAGTTGCGCTGTCAGCGTGGGAGGCGCGAAGGATTAGAATTCAAATTTGAAAATTAGGTCAAAGTCTCTTATAAATAAGAGACTCAACCTCATGGAGAATGGACACACAAAACTTAGAGGCAGATCCGGCTTGGAGAAGGAAGGAAGGCGTTCTTCGTGTTCTTCGTCCCGTTCTTGTATTTTTCTTTCTATTTTATTTTAAGTTTATGTTGAATTCAGATCAGCGATCATGATGTTGATTGGCTAGATCTATTTTCTGTAGTCAGGGTCATGATCCCTTTGTGAACAATTGGTACGAAGGATTGAATCACTTTATGTGTTGATTTTAATATACTTCATCTTTATCTTGTGCGTATTGATATTATTTCTGTTAGATCTGATCAACCTAATAGGGGATGATATTCTGGGGATTAGGGTTTGCAATAGGAATATTGGAATTCTGATTCTGAAAGGAGATAAAGATGACGATTCATGCATGTTCTAGGAATAGACTTGTATGAATTGCAGTCGTGGCATTTATCTGTATAATGCTTATTTTCATGCGGGATTAAGGTTCCAATTGAATTAAAGGGTTAGATCACTAAGGGATTGGGATCTAACTAATTATTTTAAAGATGATAATTTGTCTGAGTTGTTAATTTCGATAAATACTGTGAATCAATCCAAAGTAAGATTGGGAGCATTTGGTGAATGTACTCTGGCTACAGTATTTTCTCACATCTTTTACAAAATCATTTCATTCACATTCTTATTTTATTCTTTCTCACAAAAATCTAAAAACAAGTCTTTTACTTTTCAATTAATTACAATATTTGTTAAACCACAATCGATTCATCCAACTTAAGAGGACTGGTTATCGTAGTAATTGTTTTACAATCCCTGTGGAGACGATCTTACTTACTACTTTATTACTTGTGCGATCGGTACACTTGCCGAATTGCCAACAAGACCTAAGAAGAAAGAAATTAAGAGGGGAGCAATGAAGCAAGAGAAGAAGTTAAAAGTTCATTCCTAAGGCAACGCAGTGAGAAAACTGACTAAAGAGTGGAAGAGGTCACACACTTACACTGAAGCTGGTGAAACCTCACAAGTCAGATGGATGCTCCAATGAAGCAATGGAAGAAGTTCTGTTTAACTCTCCATCGATAAATCTCAAGGAGCATTAACCTAACACAAGAAGAGTGAAAGTAGTAAGGGATTACTCGGGACGAGTAATGTTTAGTTTTGGGGTGTTTGATGGTCCTCAAAAGTTGAGGTCCATTGGGTACATATTGTTCCACCAAGCCCAAGTTTTGATTACAAATCACTCTCTTTAACCTCCTTCTTCCATGAGGAGCAGTTTTTTTATAAAGCAGACCAGAGCAATACTTGAAACGGGAATTAGAGTAGGCTTGGAGCAAATTAACATTATCTTTTTCACATATGATTATTGGGTTAATTTGTTTTGATCAGGAAACCTAAGACCCAACAAGAGGAGCTGCACATTTAGGAAAGAGAGGGATGCTGCGCAGAAGGGAGCATAAAGCCTGCTACAGTACAGGAAGCAAATAAAGGAAGCAATCAGGAGCCTCCACGTCAGCATCAGCAGAGAAGGTGGAGGTGTCTCCCTGCTACAGTACAGAAGCAGGAAAAGGAAGCAATTAGGAGCCGCCACATGAGCTATAGCAGAAATAGTGGGCATGTCTCCCTGATCCCAGAATTCTTGCGCACAAAGAGAAACCAAAAGCAAGGGGGACCACTTCCATCAAGTGCTGCACTGGCAAGGAGCAAAGCTGCTATTAGAGAGTCTTCCTATGAAGAGCTTAGTTGGCAAGGAGCAGAGCTACCATTGGAGAGGATTTGAAGAAAGCACCGCTCTTGATGAAAGGAACAGTGAGGATTAAATGAAGGGCTCTATAAAAGGAACATAGCAAACAACCAATTGAGATAGACATCCTAGGATAGTTTTATTGTTCTTTTTGTTTAGAAAAAATGCTCACTAGGAGCTAACTTTCTTTAAGTAGGTAAGGGTTCCATAGAAGTAATCCCTTTTGTCTTAGGATAATTTTGTAAGGAACACATATTTTATAAATGAAATCTGATTTTTTTCTTTGGTTTAATATATTGTTTCTGTGAAACTCCTTGGGCTGCAACCTCATCCCGGGACCACTCGGTCGATGAAACATGACAGGGGCGTGTGGAGCAGTCTCAAGATCTTGGGGTAGTTTAGCCTGAAGAAAGGAGGGAGAAACACCCGGAATGAGGAGCACTGCCATGTGAATTCATGCTCTTTTGAAAAGGCAGCATGGTTTCCTTGTGTGTAACTCTAAGACCTCTAGAGTAAAGTGGGAGCAAGGCCTTGCTCTCTTCTTACCCTAAGGAAAAGTAAAGGAAGGAGCAGATTCCATTTATAAAATATGCTACCAAGCAGGGTTAACCAAAGGCATGAAAATATGGAGCCCGTGAATACCTACTTAACTTTCTTAAAAATCAACCCCACATCAATCTTTTGTTGCAACTCTTCCCACAATATTTTACTTGTGTTCACACTACTGATTTTACTCTCATCTCACTGATTACTTTTGAACTACTTCAAATTGATGCCTTCATATTCGATGATCATACTAAGTTATCACCGCTCTCATCTAGGTTCAGAATGGTTAACATTGTTTAACTGGCTGACTAGAGATTGCTCTTTGTGAAGCTTGGTCGAGAATAGTTGCTTTTCTTTATTTTATTTTTACAAATTAAGTTTCCTTGAACGTTTCTTACTTCACAATTGCTCCCTGAGGATGATAAACCTGGGGCTATAACACCCTATATTGCTTGACACGTACGCTTGCGTATAGTCGAAGAGGGTTGCTCTCAGTCAGAGTAAATTGCTCCTGTTGGAAAATCTGACTGTTGCTCTGTGCTCTTGCTCCTACAATATAAATTATTCCCGAGCAGCTCGCGGTCCGACCAAGCATCCACCCACGAGTTTAGCTAAGGCATCTCCATTTCTGTAGCTCATGAGGTCTTTACCTTGTATCCATATACAAGTAGATAAGTCGTACTAGTCTTACCTGAGATCAGTGATCCCCAAACTCAGTGTCTCTAGACTAGGAACATATAATTAGGAATAGACATGCGATATCCTTGAATCCTCATGATCGTGATCTCATCACAGATACTCAAGAGATACCTGTTCTATTCCAAGGGGTTTATACAGTTCGTTCATATAATATTAACAATAATATCGAGACACAATATGAAACTGAATAAATAGTGCTTTTATTTATTTGCAACAAACAAAGTTCTACATCTAGTGTCCTTTATTTAATCAAAAGATTGTCTCTAGGACACCCATATACTAACAAGAAGGATGAAGCACACCGAACTGTTGTCACTCAGTTAGGACAACATGACGGTCAATGAGTAAATTGCGAAGTTTGGGCAGTTGATGGAGTACGCCAACTTTGACCGGAATATTTATGACGAGGAATGGCAGGTTGAGAAATTCGAAAGCGGATTACATCCAGAGATCCGTAAGCTCATTCTGATGACTGCAAATCGTACACTTCCGGAGCTAATCAATCAGAGTCGACAAGCAGAAGGAATCATCAATGAGGCCAAGAATCTGAATAAGAAACCAACACAATTCCAGGGAGGAAACAAAGCAGGCCGATTTATCAGAAAGGCCACCGGAATGGGTCGAGGCAAGGGTCTGCAGTTATAGGCGCGAGCTGGAAATTTCAAGAGAAACAATGCTACTGGTCAATCGTCATCTGGACATCATGGTGCAAATGCTTGTGTTACATGTGGTAATAACCACGCTGGAGTCTGTCGAAAGGGAAGCAATGCATGTTTCAGGTGTGGCCAGCCAGGACATTTTGCTTACGAATGCCCTCAGAACGCTAATCAGCAGCCTACGCAAGCACGGGTGTTCACACTGGATGCGAATGAAGCTCAGAAATACCCCAACCTGATCAAAGGTAATGTCACTTTAAAGGTCACCCAATTTTTGTTATTTTTGATTCTGGAGCATCTGGCTCTTTTATGGCGAAGCACACTGCTATGAGAATAGGCATCACCCCAATCCTGTTACCTTATGAGTTACACATCAGTACCCCTACTGGAGGATCATGCACAGCCTCAGAAATCTGCAGAGGTGTTATTTTGCAATTTGAAGGGAATACTTATACAGTAAACTTGGTGGTCCTACCGGTATTCAATTTTGATGTGATTATCGGTATGGACTGGTTGACGGAAAATAGGATAACGTTGGACTGTCGAGCGGGGAAAGTCATTGTTTCTGCGAAAGATGGTAATTTTCAACCCCTTTTCTCTTATTTCTTTATTACAAGTTAGAAAAGAGCTCCTCAAGGGAGCAGCAGGTTATCTATTGTTGATCGAGGCTGAGACTTCGGTTGACAATCAAATTCATAATGTACCTGTAGTTAGGGAATTCGAGGAGGTATTCCCTGATGAAATACCTTGATTGCCTCCTCATAGGGAAATTGAATTTTCCATCGAACTTGTTCCCGGAGTTGGACCAATTTCTATTGCTCCGTATCGTATGGCACCTTTGGAACTTCGAGAATTGAAGAAGCAGATAGAAGAACTGTTGGCAAAGGAATTCATCAGACCTAGTACCTCTCCATGGGGTGCCCCAGCCATTTTGATTAAGAAGAAGGATGGTAGTCTACGTCTGTGTGTGGATTATCATCAACTGAACAAAGTTACAATGAAGAATAAGTATCCGCTACCAAGGATCGATGATTTGATGGACCAGCTAAAAGGAGCCAGAGTCTTTTCCAAAATAGATCTACGATCGGGATACCATCAAATCCGAGTTAAACCGGAGGATATACCGAAAACAGCTTTAGAACTCGTTATGGGCACTACGAATATCAAGTGATTCCGTTCGGACTCACGAATGCTCCAGCGGTATTCATGGATTACATGAACCGCATCTTCTGCCCATTTCTTCATCAGTTTGTTATTGTGTTTATCGATGACATCCTGATTTACTCTGCCAACGAAGGGCTGCACGCGGAACATTTGAGGATTATTTTGCAAATCTTGAAGGAGAAGCAGTTGTACGCAAAGTGGTCAAAATGCGGGTTTTGGCTTAGAGAAGTCCAGTTTCTGGGCCAAATAATTTCAACATAAGGTATTGCTGTGGATCCCAGCAAGGTTGAAGCTGTCATGAATTGGGAACGACCCAAGACTGTCACTGAAGTACGGAGTTTCTTAGGTCTTGCTGGATATTATCGAAGGTTTATTCAGAATTTCTCTCAGTTAGTACAACCTCTTACCCGTCTCACTCGGAAGGATAAGCCTTTTGAGTGGACTGATGCTTGTGAAGAATGTTTTATGGAACTGAAGAGTAGGTTGACGAGTGCCCCGGTACTTACTATTCCAGATCCTACTAGAAAGTTTGAAGTATACTGTGATACATCGTTGAAAGGACTTGGATGCATTTTGATGCAGGATCGTATGGCGGTAGCTTATGCTTCTCGACAATTAAATCCTCATGAAGGAGATTATCCTACGCATGATTTGGAGTTAGCAGCTATAGTGTTCGCACTTAAAATCTGGAAACACTACTTGTATGGTTCGCAGTTTGATGTGTTTAGCGATCACAAGAGTCTGAAGTACTTGTTCGACCAGAAGGAATTGAATGTGAGGCAACGACGGTGGATGGAATTCCTGAAAGACTATGAGTTTGAACTTAAATACCACCCAGGCAAGGCAAACGTGGTAGCTGACACCCTGAGTCGGAAGACATTGCACACTGCAACTCTGATGATGGAAGAACTGAAATTATTTGAGGCCTTTCGAGATTTGAATTTTTTTCTGTAGTCAAAAGAAGACGTAGCATAAGATTGGGTAGTATAAAAATTGAGAATGAGTTACTCAGTATAATTAAGTAGGCTCAGAGAGATGAGGAGCTAGTCTATAATTTGGTTGGTATCCAAGATGTAGTAAGGGATGAGAATGATATATTGAGATTCCAAGGTCGGTTGGTTGTGCCGAATGAAGAATTCAAGCAAGAAGTATTACAGGAGGCTCATAAGGGTAATTATGCCATTCATCCTGGATCCACGAAAATGTACCATGATTTGAAGACTTCGTTTTGGTGGCCGGGTATGAAGCGTGATATTGCTGAGTATGTATCTCGATGTCTAACTTGTCAGAAGGTGAAGTACGAACATCAGAAACCTTCGGGACTTCTTCAACCCTTGGAGATTCCCGAGTGGAAGTGGGACAGTATTGCAATGGATTTTGTAGTTGGACTTCCTCGGACGCGAGAAGGATATGATGCTAGTTGGGTGATTGTTGATCGACTAACGAGGTCAACTTATTTCTTGTGTGTTCGAACCACGTATAATACAGAGAGGCTTGACAGAATTTATCTTCAGGAGATTGTGAAGCTACATGGAGTCCCTACCAGTATTGTCAGTGATCGTGATCCCAAGTTTACTTCCAAGTTCTTGGAGTCTTTTCAGCGAGCTTTAGGGACCCATTTGAGGTTGAGTACTTCTTACCACCCGCAGACTGATGGTCAGACAGAACGCACTATTCAAGCTTTAGAGGATATGTTGCGAGCATGCATTTTGGAGTTAGGAGGCAGTTGGGACAATTATCTTCCTTTGATTGAATTTGCTTACAACAACAGTTACCATTCCAGTATTCAAATGGCACCGTATGAAGCTTTGTATGGAAGAAAATGCAGATCCCCTTTATGTTGGACTGAGTGGGTGAGCGAAGTATTTTAGGACTTGATCTAATTGAAGAAACATCTGAACAGGTAAAGAAGATCCGAGAAAATATGCATCGGGCTCAGGCCAGACAGAAAAGTTATTACGACAAGCGTCATAAGCCCTTATCTTTCGAAGTAGAAGACCATGTATTTTCGAGAATCACACCTACCTCGGGACTCGGCAAGAGAATGGGAGTAAAGAAATTAAGTCCACGGCACTTAGGACCATATCTTATTTTGGACCGGATTGGAGAGTCAGCATACCGGTTGGCATTACCACATAACCTGTCAGGGATTCATAATGTATTTCATGTGTCACAGCTAAGGAGATATCTCTCTGATCCATCTCACGTGTTACAACCTGAAGAAGTGGAATTGAAGGAAAATCTGACGTATCAAGTTCAACCGTTCCAGATCCTTGACAGATCTGTCAAACGACTTCGTTCCAAAGAAATCCCTTTGGTGAAAGTGTTGTGGAACAACAAATCGGCAGTTAAAGCCACTTGGGAGCGCGAGGACGACATTCAGAATCGCTATCCAAAACTGTTTAGCTCTTAAATAAGTTTATTTTGCGGACAAAATTCCTTTTTGGTGGGGAGAGTGTAACATCCCACATAAATATTTAGGAAAATACATAAAATATTATAAGGCATAAGTATGCATGTGTGAAAATTAGAGTTTCATGTAATTATTGATTGGAATTCGAATTGTATGGTTACTAGTGTAGAATTAATTTTTAGTTAGGAAAATTATTGAAATTATAATTTTAGGTGAGAATTTATTTTTAGGCATGTAGTTAAAAGATGTAGGAATAATTATGTAGTAACATATAAAAAGAATTAAAAATAATTATAGGGCTTGAGGACTTAGAATTTTTGGGCTAGTACCCAAGTTAGTGTCACTTGGGCTTGTGCATATTTTTAATTCCTTACGTTTATTGGGCTGAAGCTTTAGGCCTTATGTAGCCCACTTGATGCAGCCCAAACCCATTAGTAACTTATCATAACCTCACCTTAAGTGAATCCACAAGTCAACCTCTTATTGGTTGGAAACCTCCACATGGCATAGTCCATCTTCTTCCCTCATTGTGCGCACATGACCCATGAAAAATTTGCACATGGACTGTTTGCAAATCATTTTGGTCAGCCTTACTTTGCCTTTCCTTGCTGCATACGTATTGCTCTTGTGAGGAAGTAAACTAGTTACTTGTTGCACCTTCCAAATCTTGTAAGACATGCAACCAATGAAGACCTTGTGGGCAGCTTGCATGTTCATTGTGTGGGGAGAAAATTCTGCACCATGTTGACCTCCATTTGTGCTCTCCAAGTGTGAGGAACCAAGCCAAGTTTCTGCCCTAAGTGTATGGCTTTAAATCAGCCCACAACTCCTCACTTGTTTCCTCACTTCTTCCACACTTATGCGTTGATATTACGCTGGGTTTAGGCTCTCTAAAATAGAAAACAAATCTGCACCTATTGTCTTCCTTCTCCACTTGAAAAACCGTGAGTGTGTAGAGAGTTTACATTCAGAAATAGTGCACACCATCCCCTCCTTTCCTTGCATGAAACCATGACCATAGGCAACATAGAGAGTGCAAGCATTCCTCTCATCTCTTCCTCACTGTCCAACCGAGCCTCCATCCAAGGATTCTGCCCAAGTTGTCCTTCCACCCTCCATTGTGCGCATAAGTCATCACTAGGAAGGGTGAACTTGTTGTTTGGTGAAGCTAGAAAGTGTGGTGTTATTCCTTGATCAACTAGTGTACACTTCAAGAGGTAAGCATAGATCTTGAGACCTTGTTCCTTTCTTTGTTTAACCATGTATATGCTTGAGATGGCCTTAATATATGTACTTGTGAACTCTCCTTATGATTCTGCCATGTCTTGTTGTAGACCTTAGGATGAGCATAATAAAAGGTTAAGTGTGGGGCTGTTAGATAATAACTTTGAATGCTTTAAAATTCCATGAAACACTATATGATGAATAACATGCTTAATCCTTATTGCACACATTGCATGAAGTAGTAAGGTTATGGAATAAAGTTTCCTTGATATGTTTGTCTTGATAAAAATCGATTCTGACTTGGTAAGTTTAATGTAAGCTAAGTCATATTTTAAAGAAGCTTAACTCAATTAGATAGGTTGCTGTATGCTGTCCCTGTTCTGTTAAAAAAAATGACACTATTGCTGTTTAAAAATTTTTGCTGTATGCTGTCCCTGTTTTGTTAAAAATGCCACTATTGCTGTTTAAAACATGTTATTGTCTTCTGTTTAAAAATGCCACTGTTGCTGTTTAAAAAATGTTGCTCTATGTTGTCCCTGTTCTGTTAAAAATGCCACTGTTGTTGTTTAAAAAATGCTACTGTCTGCTGTTTAAAAACACCATTGTTGCTGTTTAAAAATGTTACTGTATGCTGTTCACTGCTGCTGTGAAATGCTACTTTTTTTTGCTGCTAAAAACGTTGTTGTTTATGTTAAAATAAATGTTATTGTT
Source organism: Gastrolobium villosum (assembly GCA_032173675.1). Taxonomy (NCBI): domain Eukaryota; kingdom Viridiplantae; phylum Streptophyta; class Magnoliopsida; order Fabales; family Fabaceae; genus Gastrolobium; species Gastrolobium villosum. Next base: position 55,660 of record JAVKPL010013517.1, on the reverse strand, counting down.
TCTGCTGTAAAATGTTATTGTTTCTGCTGCTAGACACATTGTTGTTTCTGTTAAAATAAACGTTATTGTTTCTGCTGTAAAACGTCACTGTTTCTGCTCACTATTTTTAAGCAAAACGTTGTTGTTTTCTAATCACTGTTTAAGAAAATGTTGCTTTTTTCTGCTCACTGTTTTGCTGTAAAATGTTGCTGTTGTTGCTCATTGTTTTACTGTAAAACATTGCTATTTTGCTCTCTATTTTGCTGTAAAACGTTGCTGTTGTTGCTCACTATTTTGATGTAAAATGTTGTTATTTTGCTCACTATTTTGCTGTAAAACATTGTTGTTTTTGCTCACTGTTTTGCTTTAAAACGTTGCTATAAAATGATTTATTGTAATTGATTTAGGTGCACATAAACGGTGAGAAACGTAGCATATTTCGCTGCTGTTTGGTAATTATTTAAGGCACGCAAGGTAAGTGTTAGGCGATATTATCTAATGTGACTATTGACTAGTGTATGAAGTTGTAACATGATGCTCCATACTCCTAAGATTATGTTCCTTATGATAAAAGTATTCTACCATGATATGATTATGAGGTAAAGTTGTTATGTGGTAGCATAACGTATATGAAAAGTATGATATAAGCATGCATCGTACATCATATCGCATCTATTTTTCTGCTTTGTGTGTGGAAGCATAGCATGGCATGCATGTACGAAAATTCATATAGCCTTGCAAATTAGAATAGTTATGTACAAGACCATGTGTTTGAGCACGCATCATATAGGCATCCCTCCAATACCAGGGCATGGGACAGTTGGCATCAGTCCGCATAGGCCACAGTTGGAATCCACCAATGAGGGTGCCGATTTATGGGATATCCACTGTGTATTGCGCGTATGACGGTGCTATGGGCGCAAAAGGAAGGCGTTATATACGCAATATATATGATGAAAAGGAAAAAGGAAAAAGGAAAAGGAACAGGATATGTTGAAGTGACTGTTTATAATTTTGTGCCTAGTTTAATACTGTTGCGTTATTGGTTTTGTTGCCACTTCACTGGGATTATTCTCACCCCTTTGGGGCTGCTATTTTCATAAAATGGCAGGAGGACAAAAGAGCATTTGAAGGCGTGATGTATGCTGTTACTTGCTGATGCTTGGACTTTTGCTGTTTTAATAATTGCATGACTGTAATGCGTTATATTTTGGAGCACTTGGATGACTGTAGACATCATTATCTTACATTTTGTTTTAGTATTTCATGAACAACGGCTGTTTTGGAAAAATCGGAAAACGTTTTGTGAAAAGGATTTTTGAACATTTTATTAAGTGCTGAATTTTTATCAGTTTTATGAGCACCTTACGGGATATGTTTCAAGGGAAAATGAACTCCGATTTACTATTGTTTTATATGCACACGAAGCCCCAGACGTGCTCTTTCTCAATCACAAGGAATATCTTTTTTAACTCATCAGAACGGAATTTATACGAATTTTTAAACACAGTACGGTTTGCCTTTGAAATAATATTTTCAGCAACTTAAGAAATTTTTTAACATACTCTTATTTTTAGAAGTAAACCGATTTCGACTATAAGTTTTGATTAGAAACACTAAAGTTAAACTTTTCAGTAGCTAAAGTGTCGTTAAAGACTCTAATTCCGCTTAGCAAACGACTCTCTTGGATGCATACAAGGGAGGGCGTTACAAAATAACTGTGATCATAACTCAAAAATTCAAGAAGAATTATTAATACTATAGCCTAATACCATGAAACTTTCGATTAAAGGTTGCCAAGTGTTTCCTATAAACCAACAAAACTAAGACTCATTTATTCCCCTTTTCATGCTACAGGCCTTAACCATTTTATTTACTCCAACAATTTCTTGTCTCTCAAATTCTTCTTGTATCTTACTACGTTATAGAGTTTCCCCTTAGCTTCACGTGGGTTCAAACTACGCTCAATTCGGAGCACAGTAGCTCAAGTTATGCATTTTCTAAAAACATGATGTTGAACCCGCAGATTCCAGCACGATTAGCGTCAAACCGGCACGATTAGCGGGGTGCCACAGACGTTTTCCAGGATTCCAGCGCGATTAGCACCAACTTGGCGCAATCAGCGCCAAGATTTCTTCTCCTCTCTGTATGTTGGCGCGATTAGCGCCACCACGGCGCTAATAGCGCCAGGTTCAGGAGGCAGAACCCAAAACAGAGCAATTCGACCTCCTATGGTGTTTTACCCATAACTTGAGTTATACAACTCCAATTTACACAATCTTGGTCTCATTGGAAAGCTAAGAGAAAGCTATCTAACTTCCAAGAAGGGCAAGGGGTCCGATTCCATCATATGGGAGACGAAAATTGGGCAGCACCCTGTTTGTATTTCCAACTTTTCCCGAAAATTAGCTAGAGTTCCTTTTGTTTTTACAAAATCCCCAATTTTGCCAAGGCAACCTAAGACATCGAGGTATATAAAATCATATGGGTGGCACACACAAGGACCAACAATGCCTTGGGGCACTTACAACCCATCACAGTTTATCTTACATATATGATACTTATTATGTTCCAATCACCAAAGTTCCATTGCATGCTTTTGTTAACCGTACATATAATCAACTCTTAAACTAGGCCTAAAGCCCTTCACATTACATTATACATGCTTCCAATACATCATAGATGGCTATGGACAAATCCCATGCTCACACAGAATATACATATAATCAAAATATACAAAGCATTTTTACAAGACTTACGCATAGTCATGAATATACAAAGCATGGTATTTTCAACATGCTCCAGTTCATGGCCTCAATTCAAAACGTAAATTCCTATGCTAAGTGTATCCAGCTGAATCCTCTAACATGCGATGACTTCCATATGCACCTCGTGCTCCACTCCTCCAGGCTCAACCTAACCTGAAATGATGTCCCCAAACGCGGTGTGAGATATACAAATATATCTCAGTAAACCAAGGGTACTAGAGGATCACTCCACCCCATGGCTCACTCAATGTGACACAAACAACATAGTATGAAATGCATGACATACAATATCACAACAACTGGGCACAAATCCAAGAACATCCACAGCTGGATTACGTTCAAGGACCCCATCGTATAACTCCCGGAATCTTCCTGGTGCCTCTCCCATGGTTAAGACGACCCCTTGGAAAAACCCAACTGGAACTCCTCATGAGCCCTATCAAGCGGAAGTCCCACGTTTGGATCATCCTGGTACCGCTCCCAGAGTCGGCCCCACGGCAAAACCCGACCGGAATCCCCAGCGGAAGTCCAAACCAACACACATCTACTGGCCAGAGATCAAACAATTTACACACAACATGCTCCAAGCATGTCACACAATCAAGCAATAATGCATGAACATACATATTCACACAACGTCCAACAACACAAATTCCAACCACAACCTTCCACTAGGCGTGGTGGAGCTCACAAGGGACTAAACCCAAGTTCCAAAGGTTTACCTCAGCTCCGAAGCCAATGCTCCATACGTAAGCTCCAAGCTTAATCCGCTTCCATAGCGTCTGTGAGAGGAAACATGAATGATCAACAATCATGATCATCAATCAATTCCAAGACAACAATTCACTTTCAAAATACTCATACCCAACTCATTCACTTAGGCCAAAGGGTTATTTACACTTACTGTTCCTTATACATCATCATAGGCCAATTTAACACATACTCAATACATTCAACATTCTTCCAATTCCACCACATCATTCCAACCTATTATCCATTTAACACCACTTACAATCACACAGCACCAATTATACCATTTTTATATCATCAAATCAAACATGACCTCAATAGGTCGAATTGTTCATGCTCATCAATCTAGGGTATTCAATCCAATTCAACACTCATACTCATCATATAATCATATTACCACATCAATCTTCACAAATCCTAGGCATCATGCAAAATTCCTAACTTATGAACATTTTTCACCAATAATTTTTATTGCATTTCTAGCTCAAATACATCATTCTAAGACATATCATCTAATGCACATTTTCCATTTGAGCTCTCTAACTACACAAATCATCCAACACAACTTCAACAAAAAACCCATTTTCATATCTTCATAAAACTCAAAAGAAATCAAGAATTCTTACCACCAATAGCTTGCAAATGTTCCTAGGAGTGATAATCAAGCCTCCTCCCAAGCCAAAGCTTCACCAATGCTCCCCAAAATCCACAGATTCGCACCAAAGAGATGGAAAAAGATCTCATCACACACTCACTTTCATGACTCTCTCAAGAAGGATAATATACTCACAATCTTATTACAAACAACTTTGGTGTTAGAACTTTATCGATTTGGCGGCTCAAAGGTGTGGAAAATGGGCAAGAAAATTTCTTGCCCAAGCTCCCATGGTGTGTGCACGGAAAAGAGAAGAAAGAGGGAAAGAGAGAGGGAAGAGAGAGAGTCGTGGTGAGGGGAAAAAGAAAGAGAACTTAAGTGGGTTTGGTGGGAGCGGGTCCCACACGCGATTTAACTTTGATCAATCACCTAATTCTGATCACAAATTCAAAATCTACATATTTTTCTGGTTCATGACATATTTTTGTTTCCTAAAAATACTCATAAAGATTTCACTCTTATCGGTACAATTATACCGCAGTATTTTTACACCGGAAAAATCACTATTCATCAAAATTTTCAAAACTTGCTTATTCACTTAATTTTTTGTCCTGAATCAATTTTCGGCATTATTTTTATCATTTGAGATCTCCAACTCAATTTTTCATGCTTCGGGTTACGTTTATGGCAATTTACCATTTTGCCCTTGTTACACATTTTGACCCCAATTTCAGGATTTTCGCTAATCCTACCTTTTAACTCACATTATATCATAAAAATTCACATTTAAATTTACGAGGTGTTATATTCACCCCACCTTTTTGGAATTTAGTCTGCAAAATTAATTTATACTCATATGCTAACTCAGGATATAGCCAGAGAATCTTAGTCTCCCGTTCCCAAGTAGCTTCATCAGGTGTGCGGACCTCTCACTGAATATTTACATTACAATTCTTTGGCTTGTCTGCCTCTTTTCACAATGGCCTAGTATTTCAAAGGCCCAACGGGAGTCTTTGACACGAGCTGTCGAACTCGCGCAAATTAAAAATTATTTTTAATTAGGGTTCAGAAATTTGCAGTAATGTGGAAACCCTAAGTCGTCTCTCAAGGAAATTATTTTTGTAAAATCGCTTATGATCGCAGAAAATAAAAAGGGGGGATTTTGATTCTTGTTGAATAATTTAAAGACAGAATACAAAAATTAGGATTAAAATTTCGTAATTAAAATTAACCAACCTAAGGTTAGGGTTCCTAAGATGTCTTCCTTGGATAAAAATTCCCAAATTCATGATTGATCTCAATTGAATCAGAATCCTTATTTTCAATTGAGAACATTCGGATCATCAAATCTGATGATTATTCCTTTTCCATAATCGCGATCGCGAACCTCAGATCGAATATCCACAATCGTACGATATCGATCTGAGTTAGGAAAAGAAACAAATCTGGTTTAGAGAATTATAAAAATTACCAAATTCAAGATTAATCTCAATTGAATCAGAATCCTTATTTCCAATTGAGGTTAATCGGATCATCAAATCTGATGATCATTCTTCACTCATAATCGCAATCGCGAATCTCAGATCGAATATCCACAATCGCACGATATTGATCTGAGTTAGGGTAAAGAAACGAATCTGGTTCGAGAATTATAAAAATTACCAAATTCACGATTAATCTCAATTGAATCGGAATCCTTATTTCCAATTGAGGTTAATCGGATCATCAAATCTAATGATCATTCTTCACCCATAATCGCAATCGCGAACCTTAGATCGAATATCCACAATCGCACGATATTGATCTGAGTTAGGGTAAAGAAACGAATCTGGTTAGAGATTGATCGCAAATCCTCTATACAGATCCATGGAATCCCTTCCCCTTAGGTTGATTAAAAGGGTGTTTATCCTAGCATGGCTATGATAAACATGATTAAAAATAAAGATAGATGAAGAAAAAAGATGAAGAACGCGAAGAACACTTCAGAGAAAATGCTTTGATCCACAATTCTGAAAATTACATAATCTGAAAAATATTTCCCTCCTTTCCTTCATATGTCCCTAGGGCTCAGAAACCAAACTGGGCTGGGCTCAATTCAGATCGGCCCGGCCCATTCGTCTAAAATGAAAAATAAAATAATAAAATAAAACTTAATTACAAGTCTAAAATTTCAGCAAAAACATGTTCTTCTTGGCGTCATAAATCGACTAGCATCCAGTCCGAATTGGACTTCGAGCTCTGCATAAGAATTGTAGCTCTCTGTGTTATCTGAAAAACCCAACAAGAACGGAGTCAATCCGACAACTGTGGACCGAGATATGGCCAAAATACAGAAGTAACGTAAAACTGAAAAATTTTGATGAAAATAAATTAAACTCAATCAAAAACTAAAAATGTAAATTAACTTAAAACATCATTATTTTATTCAAATAAATCCTAAAAATACTAATCCAGAGTAACAAATAAGTGTAATAAAATAGGTGTTATCAAATTCTTCCACACTTATCTTTTTGCATTCTTGGGCAAAAACTAAAATTAAAAGCAAAGACTAAGATCAACCAATCCTTTCTAACAATTACCAAGCATACAGAAAATATACAAAAATCACAAGTCTTCACAGCTAAATCAATCAGGATAGAAATTCCCTAATCTCAAATCACAAGACTTGCTAATTTCTGCTGCACATGCCAATTATAGAAAATGGATTCACACAAGATGCTCTCAATATTTTTCTCTCAAGTGTATCAGGTGTATCACTCAAATCTACTCAAGAAAATCATTCTACCATAGGCTTGCTCAAATTCTACTTCTCCACTGCTACTAACACATGCATGCACAAATCAAGAGCAAGGGTTGTAATGGGGCTGAGGTGAAGGTATGGATGAAATATGGTAAAATAAGGTTAAACACCCTAGAAATCTACAAGAGCAAGGGTTAAGAACTACACAAAGATAATGAAAAGATAAAAATAAACGCACATTTTTTTCTTCTTTTTTTTTCCTTTTTTTTTCTTTTTTTTGACTTCTTCCTTTTGCTCTCTTTTTTATAACACAGTAGAACCATATAACAGAGAAAAGAATCAGATTGTCACCCCTCCACACTTAAACGTTTGCACGTCTCGGGCAAATCCCCACACCTAAACACAACATCACAGTGAAAATCATTGCTCAGTAAATCTCCAGGGTGTGGAATTAATTGGTTTTTCACTTAGGCTTATAATGTGGCTGAAGAAATAAAGGATATAAAGGCTCAAAGGGGCTAACCAAGGGATAATAATGTAAGGGATGGCTATGGCTAAAGTGGGTAAAGAAAGAAATGAATGCCTCAATCATATTCATGCATGTAAGTGAGAAATGCAGTTTCAAAAAGAATCAGAGCAAGTTCTAGAGAGCAAAGATCAAGAGCAGAAGCACACAAGAAAGAAAGCATGGCCAAAAGATATGCCATGTATACAGGCTCAAAACCTTACAAGGGCAAATCATGCAAGCAGCATCACAGCATCAATCAACAAGTATTGCAATCCAAGAATTGAGATCCAAGCCTAATAGACTTTACTATCAAATATTGTGATCTAAGTCTACTCCATGTAACACTCAATAATAACCAGAAAGAAAAGGGAAATCTACCTATGAAAATCAAAAAATAAAAGAAAGAAAGAAAAAGAAAAATGCAAATAACAGAAAGAAAAGAAAAAGAGGGAAGAAGACTCCCTCAACTCCCTAAGGAGGATAAGTAGCATCAGTGAGCAGAGCCTCTATCTCCACGGGTTGCTTCTAGGGGCCTTCATGAACAACATTGAGGTGATGGCCAATCATTGTGCAAGTCTTCCCCATCTGCTTATCACGCAACTTTGGGGGCTTTTTTTTTCTGTGTGCATTTCTTCTTCGCTTGACCCTTTCTTCCAACCTTACGCAAACTTTTCTGCATACTAAAAACCTATGTAGCACCGATACTGACACGGGACACGCGACACGATACGACACGACACTCCGACACGTTAATTCTAAAAAATGTTAGATTTCGACACGTTAGGACACGTTTTGATATTAAATAATATTTTTGATTTTTGTAGTTAATATTATATTTAATATTCAATATTTAACAAAAAAAATGAAACTAAACTTATAGTATACATCAATTTTGCAAAAAAAAAATAAGATATCCCAAATACTTATATTAAACTCAATAAAATGGTAATCATAATCCAACGAATCTAATAGTTAGAACTAAAAACTCAACGCAACGCAACCTTTGAACTTTTTTTGAATTTCTATAACGTGTGTTGGAGTGTCGGGAAGTGTCAGAGTGTCGGAGAGTGTCGGAAAGTGTCGGACACGACACGTTAGGACTTTTGAAGTGTCGGTGCTTCATAGCTAAAAACAAAGGAAGAACTTTTTGGTACCCATTTCATCTTGGGTCCATGAGAGTTAGGATCAAAATCATTACCAGAATGGGGAGTCTTGCCTAACTTCTCATTTAGTACACATTCAGAATTAACATTAATAGGCAAGTCATAATCCACAGGTAATGCACAATCACTAATCAATTCAGAATCAACCTTATCAGCCACATCATGAACCTTAGAATGCTTCATGGAATCAAATATAGTAAAATGTAAAATGCTATCACCAAATTCCATGGATAGAGTCCCAGCATGCACATCTATTTTGGTCCTTGCGGTTCTCATGAAAGGCCTACCAAGTATAATTGGTGATCTATTAATAGCAGTCTCACTCTCCATTTCTAAAATGTAGAAGTCAACAGGAAAAATTAGATTATTAACTCTGACCAATACATCCTCAATCAAATCAGATGGGTGAATACTACTCTTGTTAGCTAATGTAACCACAATACTAGTAGCACGCAAAGGACCAAGACCAAGAGACTTATATACATATGCAAGCATGACATTAATGGAAGCCCCTAAGTCTAGCATGCAATCATGAAAAATAGAATTGCCAATTACACAAGGAATAGTAAATGTCCCTGGATCTTGATACTTTTTAGGCATAGGCTGGATGAGTGCTGATACATTTTGACTCAGGTTAACTTGCTCATCTCCTTCCAGTCTTCTTTTGTTGGTGCGCAGCTCCTTTAAAAATTTGGCATATCTCGGAATCTACTGTATTGCATCCAGAAGAGGGATGTTCACCTCAACTTTTCGGAAGGTGTCAAGTATCTCTTTATCAAGCCTTTGCTGATTGCTTCTTGGACTGAGTGAATCTCTGAAGGAATGGTAGAGAGATATGAACATCAGATGTATCAGTGATCTACTTCTTGGAACTAGTGTCACCTCTCTTAGATGACTCAACAGCAGCTTGGTTTGGCTCCTCCATTTGCTTTCCAGACCGCAGAGTAATAGCACTCACATTTATGCTTCCTTTTGGATTTGGAACTATTTAGGATGGAAGGGAGCTGCCACTTGCTTGTTGATTCTGACTCATTGATGTTGCAAGATGGCCAATCTGTGTTTGCAGATTCTGGATGGAAAACTCAGTCCTCTGCTGGAATTGCATATTGTTAGTTTCCATCTGCTTCACTAAATCCTCCAAAGAAGGACCATTGCTACTGGCATGTTGCTGCATTGGCGGCTGCTGTTGCATTGGCGGCAGCTGCATTTGCTGTGGAGGTGCAAATTGTTGAAAACTTTGCCTCTGTTGTGAGGGTACAAACTGATGCATCTGCTGGAATGGAGCACTTTGATGATTCTGACACCACTTGAGATTTGGATGATTTTTCCAGCCAAGATTATATGTATTAGAGAAAGGATTGTTGTGCTGCTGATGCTGGTACTGTGGCTGTGCAGGAAAAACTGCAGCAACAGACTGATCAACTTGGAAATCGTTGTCATATAGGGAAGGACAAGCATCCGTGGGGTGAGAAGGATCACAGCAGATGCCACAGAGGTTGCTTATCTGTTGAACAGAAGGTTGCACAGTCTGTGTCACTGCCAACTGCCTAACCATTGATGTCAACTCATCAAGTCTGTTCTCTATTCTCTGGTTATCTGTGCTTGATGCTCCTGCTGTTGCCACTATTGGATTTTGCATTGGGGAAGCTTGCACTTGGAACACTGAACTGCTATTTGCTCTAGTGCCAAATTGTTCAGCATTAGCCGCTATCTCAGCAATCAATTCTTTTGCCTCAACAGGGGTTTTATTTCTCAGGACTCCTCCACTAGCTGCATCTAAAAGATTCCTATCCATAGGCAGCAACCCTTCATAGAAGTAAACAATCACGAGATTTTATGGAATCTGATGGTGTGGACAGCTTGCACAAAGCCTTTTAAACCGCTCCCAATACTCATGCATGTTCTCCCCATTAGCCTGCCTTATGCCACTGATCTCGTTTCTAATTGCGGTGGCCCTGGATGAAGGGAAGAATTTCTCCAGAAACAATCTTGACATGTCATTCCAGCTTACAATGGAGGAAGGTGGCAAGTAGTACAGCCAGTCCTTAGCTTCACTGTCCAAAGAGAAGGGAAAAGCACACAGCTTGATTTGCTCCTCATCCACCCCTGGTGGCTTCATAGTGCTGCAGACTATATGAAACTCCTTCAAATGTTTGTGAGGATCCTCACCTACAAGACCATGAAACTTGGGAAGCAAGTGTATCAGTCTAGACTTAAGCTCAAAAGGTATATCAGGGTTAGCATAACGAATACACAGACGTTGCTCATCATTAGCATCAGGTGCAGCCAATTGCTTAAGAGTCTTATTATCCATGGCCACAAAATCAAATAAATTACCAAACGAATAAACATTATGTAAAGGACTCGAACAAACAGACTCAACAGACTCAGAGTCTAAGGTATGCTCAGGAACAACCCTACTGTAAGTCAACCTACGAGCTCTACTAGCAGCATGCAATGATCTCTCTATCTCAGGGTCATATGCATATAAATCATCAATACTTGTGGCACTCCTAGTCATGCATCATAGGCAGAAACATACAGCAGTAAAGTCACAAAACATACAACAGGAGTACAGGACACAAGATTTTGCCGAAAATAGCAAACAGAAGCAAAAATAAATCTATGAAAAATACCAACTGACCTCAGAATGATATGGGACCAACTCTTCTAAACTCTAATTGACCTTTCGGACTCAAAAATCAAATAAATTTTTTTCAAAAAATAAAATAAAATAGTAAATGAACGAATTCGGCGAAACCAGGGTGTAACGCCCTCCCTTGTATGCATCCAAGAGAGTCGTTTGCTAAGCGGAATTAGAGTCGTTAACGTCACATGAGCTAACAAAGATTCTCATATCAGTATACAAATCCGTAAGACGTTTCAGTAGTTCTTATAACTTCTAATTGGACGATAAAAAATATTTCAAGTGATTTAGAAAGAGCACGTTGAGGGCTTCGCGTGCATATAAAATAATAGTAAATCGGAGTTCGTTTGCTCATAAAAACACCTCCCGTAAGGTGCACTGTAAATATTTCAGCACTTAAGTCTTTCAAAAATTTCTTTCACAAACGTTTTCCAAAATAGCCGCTGTTCATAAAAGTTCAAGATAAAATAGAGATGATAGAGTCTACAGTCATCCAAGAGTACCAAAATATTAATCATTACAGTCATCCAATCAATCAAACAGCAACAGTACAAGTCCATTCATCAGCAAGCAACAGCAAACATCACTTCTTCAAATGCTTTTACGTCCTCCTGCCATTTTGGAAAATAGCAGCCCCGAAGGGGTGAGAATAATCCCAGTAGTGTGGCAACAAAACCAATAATATAACAGTATTAACTAGGCACAAAATCATAAACAGTCACTTCAACATATCCTTGTTCCTTTTCCTTTTTCCTTTTCTTCATATTCATATATATATATAGCGCATATAACGCCTTTCCTTTTCATCATATTCATATATTGCGTATATAACGCCTTTCCTTTGCGCTTTTAGCACCGTCGTGCGCGCACTTCACAGTGGAATCAAATATACCTTGGCACCTGAGCTCCATGTGGATTCCAACTGTGGGCCTATGCGGACTGATGCCAAGTGTCCCATACCCCGGTACCTTGGGGATGCCTATATGATGCTTGTTCAAACACATGGTCCTGTACATAACTATTCTAAAAACAAGGCCTATATGATCTTGGTACATGCATGTCATGCTATGCTTTCACACACAAAGCGTAAAAATGCGGTATGATGTAAGGTGCATGCTTATATACCTTTCATATAGCCATCACGGCACATATACTTTTCATATACGTTATGCTGCCACATAACAACTTTACCTCATAATCATATAGCCATCACGGCACATTTCCATAGCCATCACGGCACATATAGGCAGTTTTCTTTCATCATAAGGAACATAATACTTTTACGGAATATGGAGCATCATGTCACAATTTTATACCAGTAGTCAATAGTCACATTAGGTAATATCGCCTGACACTTACCTTGCGTGCCTTAAACAATACCAAACAGCAGCGAAGTATCTCACTTCTTAAGCGCACCTAAATCAATTACAACCAATCATTTACAGCGGCGATTTACAGCAGAAACAGTGAGCATACAGCAGTGTTTTACAGTGGAAAACAGTGAGCATACAGCAGTGTTTTACAGTAGAAAAATAGTGAGCATACAGCAGCGTTTTACAGCAGAAAACAGTGAGTTGTTCCTTAAAACAGTGAGCAGAAATCATTGACGTTTTCCTTAAAAACAGTGGACAGAAACAGTGACGTTTTACTTAAAAACAGTGGACAGAAACAGTGACGTTTTACTTAAAAACAGTGGACAGAAACAGTGACGTTTTACTTAAAAACAGTGGACAGAAACAGTGACGTTTTACAGCAGAAAAACAGTAGCACCTTACAGCAGAACAGTGAACGTTTTAAAACAGAAACAGTGGCATCTTGGACCTCAAAACAGTGGCAGAACAGTGGCATTAGACAGTGGCATTTGAACATCAAAACAGTGGCATAAGTAGTGGTATTTGTGCATCAAAACAGTGGCATGAATGGTTGCATTTGAACATGAAACAGTGACATAGGTAGAGGTATTTGCACATCAAAACAGTGGCATAAAGAGGGATTTTTGAACATTAAGATAGTGGCATAAATGGTGATTAAAACAGTGGCATAAATAGTGGTGTTTGAACATCAATATGGTGGTTATTTTATGCAGAAACAATGGCTCATTAAGTACTAAAACAGTGAGTATTTTTGGTGCAAAATAGTGACATGTGTGGCATTAAAACAGTGAGCATTTTATGCAGAAACAGTGGCACATTATGTACTAAAACAGTGGCATATTTCTTAAGCATAACCATGGGACTTTCATGCATACAAATCCTCATAAAATAGCTCCATCCTTATTCCTTTACCATACTCAATCAAGAATCCATTACAAGACAGAATCAAGGAGACATTCAAGCACACACATGGTTTCACACAATGTAAAAGGTCTAAGTTCTAGGCTTACCTCTTGTAGCACACACTTCTTGCTCACACACCACACCTTTCTAGTTCTACCAACAACAAGTCCACACTTCCTAGGAGATGATCTATGCGCATAAATGGTGAGGAGGAACAATCTTGGACAGCTTCCAAGGTTGAGTAGCAAGGCTGGATAGTGAGGGAAGGGAGGAAAACTCGCACTTCTCTTGGTATCTAGGGTCACGGTTTGAGAGGTGAGGGAAGAAGGGAGTTGGCTTGGTCTTTCTTTCTCCTATGGTTCTTGCAATGTTCAGCTAGAGTGTGAGGGAGAGGGGAAGAAGTTGGCTGCACATGTAAATGGGGACAGCCCCCTCTTGTGCGCATAACTTAAAGGAAAAGTGAGGAGGGGTTGCAATGATGCAACATTATGGCAAAATCTGGTTTCTTGTGAAGGTGGGACTGCACCCTTGGTCAAAACAAGCAAGGGGTTGCTTCTAATATACACTATGTGCATGCAAGGAGTGAGGAGAGGAGAGATTCAGATCTGATTGCTACCTAAGTCAGAACTTTTAGCACAAACAACCAAGTCTTGCGCACATGGTGGAGTGGAGGGAGTTGGCAGATTTCTCCTCAACACAAAGCACATGCAATCTGCCCAAAATCTTTCTTTTATTGCATGTGGAGGCAAGGGACAGATTTGGTTCATGATGGACTACCAAAAGCATGCAGAAATCTGCACATTTCAGCCTCATGATGGAAGGTGTAAGGTGGTTCTCCAAGTCAACAAGTTAGGCAGTTTTGTGTCATAGAAAAATCTGATGTAAGTCCCCTTCTTGTGCGCCTAAGGTGAGGTGTATGCAGCCCAAAATGATGCTAAGGAGTACATGTGTCTTCCATGCAATGAAGTTGAAGTCAAATGGTGCACATGCAAGGTGTGAGGTGGCGGTTATGCATGAGGAAAGTTGGAAGATTTCCTAAGTCCTTTCTACTCTCTTTTTGCGCATGGATGAGGAGAAAAAAATACATCAAGCCATGTGAAAGTTTCTTGGTACACAAACAACCTTGTTGGACAAGGCTTAGGGAGGTATGTGTGGGTTTAACTTTGGGCTGAATAAGATTGATCCAAAAACCTCCTTGGGCCATCGGCCTACACATACAATGGATCCAATAAGACAAGTCTAAAGGTGGCAAGTCCACACACTAGCCCACTTCCTAAGTCCTATAAACACAAAAGCCTTCTAACACACTCAAATTACTCATATGATTTTAATAAATTCCACATGCCTACATATGTACTCTCCTATTTAATTTAAATACTTACCTTAGTCTCATCCAAGGATAAAGATCAAACAATTCGCAAGCCACCACTCATAAGCCAAAAATCCGAATTCTACACATGCATCTACATCATCATACACTTATGTATTTTACTAATTATGTGGGATGTTACACAGGGCCTGATTCATGGGGCAAAGCCCCATGACTTTTGATAGGGATGATCGTTTTCTTTAGGTCATGAATTTTCAGATCGATCAAAGTAAAGTCGAACAAATTCAGAAACACCCGACACGTCCTGAATCGACAAAGAAACAGCAAAGAAGGTTGTTGGTAAACGGCTGAATTTGGAAAAAAACAAGGGTCACCTCACGCCCTATTAGGGCGTGACTTATGCTTAGAAGGTAGAATTCCTTTGGGAATAGAACTCCCAACGCCAATCTCTCAAACAGAAGTTTTACCAATTTCCCCAAATTGCCCAAAAACGTAAACCGTAATGCAAATTTTATTTTATTTTAATTAATTTTTTTTAAATAGAAACAAAAAAATAAAAATAAAAGAGAATTAATGGGAATAAAGATAAATTAAAGAGAATTAATGGGAATAAAAGAGAATTAAAGAGAATTAATGAAAAAATTAATTTTTTTAAACTCTATAACATAAATGAAAATTAAAAAGAAAACTGAAATAGAAAAGAGAATTCAAATGAAAACTGAAACAGAAACGAAAATTAAAGAGAATTAAAATGAAAAATGAAACAGAAATGAAAATTAAAAGGCAATTCAATTTTTTTTCTTTTTTTTTTAAACTGAAACAGAAACGAGAAGTATCACAAAAAATGATTTAGACCGACGCAATTTCCCCGACGACGGCGCCAAATTTGACACGAGCTGTCGAACTCGCGCAAATTAAAAATTATTTTTAATTAGGGCTCAGAAAGTTGCAGTAAAGTGGAAACCCTAAGTCGTATCTCAAGGAAATTGTTTTGGTAAAATCGCTTATGATCGCAGAAAATAAAAGGGGGGGGGGGATTTTGATTCTTGTTGAATAATTAAAAGACAGAATACAAAAATTAGGATTAAAATTTCTTAATTAAAACTAACCAACATAAGGTTAGGGTTCCTAGGATGTCCTTCCTTGGATAAAAATTCCCAAATTCATGATTGATCTCAATTGAATCAGAATCCTTATTTTCAATTGAGAACATTCGGATCATCAAATCTGATGATTATTCCTTTTCCATAATCGCGATCGCGAACCTCAAATCGAATATCCACAATCGCACGATATCGATCTGAGTTAGAAAAAGAAACAAATCTGGTAAGAGAATTATAAAAATTGCTAAATTCACGATTAATCTCAATTGAATCAGAATCCTTATTTCCAATTGAGGTTAATCGGATCATCAGATCTGATGATAATTCTTCACTCATAATCGCAATCGCTGGACCCTTTCTAGGGCTGAATTATGCGCATGAGAACTATATACTATATGATAGTTTATGAATTTAAGTTTAAATTAATTTGAATTTAAATTCATGTGGATAAGATTGGAGGTTGTTGGCAAAGTTAGTTTTGCAACAGCTCCACCTTATCACACTGTTTCATGCGCAACTTTCAAAGAAATTTGAAAGTTTGTTTTCATTTTGAATGATTGAATTCCCTCCTCCTCTCCAAAGGGTGCGCATAAATATGACATGTTCCTCACCTTAGGTTTTAGTGAAAAACCTAGCCAACTCTCCTCCATCTATGCACCATTCTGTAGGGTAGCTCAGTACACCTTTCCAAACAGGATACCTGGCCTCCACCTTCACCACTTGTGCGCATAGCAAGCCTCACTGTGGTGTTCATCTGGTGGCTTTCAAGAAAGAGTTCTTGCATCATTGACGAACGGTGGTGTGGATCACCATTAGAGGGTTTGAACCCTTCAAGCCTGACATCTGATCTCCCTGACTGATCAGGCCAAAAACAAGGTAATATCATGCTGTCTTAAAGCATGAACCTATGTGTGCATGTATGTTCCGCAGTAAAATTTTTGTTTTACACCTTACATGCATCAGCCTTCAAAGGCCAGTTTACTTTCAAGTGGTATCAGAGCCCGGTTGCTTTACCATCGACGGGTGATGGTACCTTGTTTGTGAAAAGAGTCTTTCACGGTCAAAAATCTTTAAAGGGTTAAAGTTTAAATTCTGCATGTGGATTTTGAATCACAAATCCTTTAAAGTGTTAAAGTTTTTGTTTTTATGAACATGAAAATTTGATTCTGTGTTCATAAAACATTATGCATCATGGTTTAGTTTCTTTTTCTTTATGAAAGTTTTAAAAGGAACACCCTTTTTTGAAAGGGAAGATTCGGCCATGGAGGGTACTAAGAGTGCCTTGAATGATTTCTTATCTTTCTCCATGAATTGTGTCATGTTTATATGCATGAAATTTTGAGACAAAATTTATCATATAGTCACTTATATGATTCGGCCATGTGGAGATTTATGGCTACATGCATGGTTTAATTTTGTTTTCTTTGAGAAAGAATTAACAAAATTTGAATTGAAATTGTTTTTAAATTCGGCCAATGAGAAATTTAAGATTATGAATCTTGATGTTATTTTGATGTTTAAATGTTAAATGTCAAAATACATGTGAAAATGTTATGTGATAATATAATGTTTGTGTTTGCAAGTTTTGAACTTTTCAGGTACAAACAGGAAGGGGATGGTCATGGTGCCCGGATTTGAATTTTTTTTGAATTTTAAATTTATGTGTAATCGCGCATTTTAATTTACAAGTATATTTGTAATTTAAATTTTGTAATTTTGTTCCTCCAAAGTGTTATGGAGTTTCTTTAATTATTTGTAATTAGAGAAATAGGCTAGTGGCGTATAGACGACAAGCGGCCGTTGCTTAAAGAAGCAAAAAGGGACAAAAGCGCGAGCACCATGGCTATCTCAATATAAACTGTTTATATGCATGTATGATTAGAACGTCTAGTATGCATAAATTGGGCAAACCGCGTTTTGTATGGTTATTATGTTTGTCCAATAGCGACTAGTGTATACCGATAGATGTTTGACATAGGTAACGACTAGCATGATAACTTACAATATGCGTTTGATGGGACCTAATTAATCCCAAGATAAAAGGAACCCTTAAAAGGAACAAATAATTAAGCATATGATTATCTCCCACCACCAATGCTACTCAAAACTCTTCTACATAGTGGTGCTCCACAACTCAGTTGGGACCCACTATTTCGTTGGGCTAGAGTAGTGTTTGAAGTGTAAGACACTTAGGGTGCTGGTTTAATGCTTAACTAAGACATAAGTTACAGGCACAGCCGGGCTTATGTGCTTAGGGTAATGGTGCTAGGTTGGTTGCATGAGATGCACCACTAAGTGACAAAGAGTTGTCAACCTAATGTTAAGAGAGGGTATGAGATACTGTTGATAAAGATCAACCCTTTATTTAAATTAATCTTGCGGTCTCAGACGGAGGTTAAAATAAATAATCGCACTCTTAATCCCACTAAGGTAAAATCTAAAGTAGATTAACCCTAAGTCAAAAGGAAGGGTCATTGACTTAGATAAAATAGTGGGAGTGGCAAATTATTTCAAGTCTTTAATAATTTGCTTTTAACTACATAACCGTATATTAACTAAAACTATCTTTACATCCTTTTCAGCTTATAGTATGACTAATCCACTGTCACTGCGTTCAATACTCGATACGAATAAACTGACCGGTTCAAATTTTATGGACTGGTAAGAATAGTTCTAAGGGCCGAAAAGATTGCCTACGTTTTAGATGCTGTAATACCCGTAGCTCCACGGGAAGGGGAAGAAGGGTTTGCGGAATTTGATTTCGTAACCCATCAACAACACTTGGATGACAATGTGATGGCAGTATGCATCATGTTGGCATCCATGTCGCCTGAACTGCAAAAGCAGCATGAGCATATGGATGCTCCCTCTATTATCGTACATCTCAAGGAGTTGTATGATATTAAAGGCAGGCATGAGAGGTATGAGGCCTCAAGAGAACTGTTCTCTTGTAGGATGACTGAGAGCATGTCTGTTGCCAGCCATGTTCTCAAGATGATCGGGCTGATTGAGAAGCTAGGAAACCTAGGCTTCATCATGGATGCCGAGCTAAGTAATGACTTAGTCCTCACCTCACTTCCACCTTCCTTCAGTCAATTCATCATGAATTACAATATGCATGGGATGCAAGTGAGCTTGCCTGAGTTGTTAAGCATGTTAACAACAGCTGAAGTGTCTATCAAGAAGGATAGGACACAGGCTCTTTTGATTGGTGGGCCTAGCAAGGCCAAGGGAAAGGGTAAGGAGCCTGCAAAAGGTGACCCCCTTAAGCCCAAAGGAAAATCCAAGAAGAAGAAGGGCAAGAAGAAGGGTAAGAAGGCACCTAAGGACAAGGGTGATGCTGAGTGCTTCCATTGTGGCAAGAAAGGCCACTGGAAGAGGAATTGTCCAGACTACCTGAACAATGTGAAGGACAAGAAGCATGGTGATGCTTCTGCCTCAGGTATTTTCATGATTGAGATAAATTATTCTTATGCTAATCCATCCTCATGGGTATTGGATACCGGATGCGGTTCTCATATCTGCAATATGTTGCAGGTACTTAGGAGCCCAAGGAGATTGGATAGAAACGAGGTAGATCTCCGCGTTGGTAATGGAGCAAGAGTTGCTGCTCATTCAGTTGGAGATGCTGACCTTATTTTGCCTACGGGCCTTTTATTGCATTTGAATAATTGTCTTTATGTTCCGCAAATTTCTAGAAACATTATTTCAATTTTTTGTTTAGAACAAGATGGATATACTTTCAATATTAGGGATGGTACTTTTTCTATCATTTTGAATGATATGGTTTACGGTACTGCTTCTTTAATAAATGGATTGTATGTGTTGGAAATGGGAAATGAAGTGCTCAATATAGATGTGAAACGACCTAGGACGGATAATCAATCTTATCTTTGGCACTGTAGACTAGGGCACATAAATGAAACAAGATTGTCTAGGATGCATAGAGATGGATACCTGGACTCCATGGATTTGGAATCCTATGGACAGTGTGAATCTTGTCTAGCTGGGAAAATGATTCAACAAAAGCCCAAAGGGCTTGAGAGTCATAGGGCTAGTGAGTTATTAGAACTCATTCATACTGATGTATGTGGCCCAATGTCTATTGAGGCTAGAGGTGGATATTCTTATTTCATTACCTTTACAGATGACAAATCAAGATTTGGGTATATATACCTAATGAGATATAAATCTGAAGCTTTTGAAAAGTTCAAAGAGTTTAGGAATGAAGTGGAGAAACAGCGTGGCAAGATGATTAAAACATTACGATCAGATCGTGGTGGAGAATATTTGAGCCACGAGTTTCAGGGTTATCTGAGAGAAAATGGAATTCTCTCACAATTTACCGCTCCTTACACACCACACCAAAACGGTGTCTCCGAAAGGAGAAACAGGACCTTGTTAGACATGGTTAGGTCTATGATGAGTGAGACTCAACTTCCAAAATCGTTTTGGGGATATGCCTTAGACACAGCGGCATACCTTCTAAATAGGGTACCGTCTAAATCTGTTCAGACCACACCATATGAGATATGGAGTGGTAAGAGACCCAACCTGAGTTACCTCAGGGTATGGGGATCGCCAGCTTATGTCAAAGCGTTGACATCAGACAAACTTAGTGCTAAGAGTACTAAATGTCTATTTGTGGGGTATCCTAAAGGTACTAAGGGATACTACTTCTACTCCATGGAAGAACACAAAGTGTTTGTTTCAAAGAATGCTGAGTTCCTTGAGAAGGATTTGATCTCTCAAGGAGGCAGTGGGAGTAAGATTGATCTTGAAGAAGTGCAAGATCCACAAGAACAGATTGAGGAACCCGAGTCTGCTCCGCAGGCGACGTTCTCCAATGGAGAAGTAAACACACAACTCCGTAGATCTACGAGGGTCATCCATCCACCTGAAAGGTACGGGTTTGTGATTGAGAATCAGCAAACTGTTGAGGATGATGAACCAAGTAACTACGAGGAGGCGGTCAAAGATGTTGACTCCTCAAAATGGCTTGAAGCCATGGAATCTGAAATGGATTCGATGTATCAGAACAAGGTATGGACCTTGGTTCCTAAACCGCAAGGAATAGTTCCTATCGGTAATAAATGGGTCTTTAAAAGAAAGACTGATGCAGATGGCAACGTTCAGACCTACAAAGCTAGGTTGGTGGGGAAAGGGTATCGTCAAAGACAAGGAGTTGACTATGATGAAACTTTTTCACCAGTTGCCATGATCAAATCTATTAGGATCATGCTTGCAATAGCAGCATACCACGACTATGAAATTTGGCAAATGGATGTCAAGACCGCCTTCTTGAATGGGTTCTTGAAGGAGGAAGTGTACATGACACAACCTGAAGGCTTTGAAAACAAAGATCAGGAGCATATGGTATGCAAACTACAAAGGTCAATATATGGGCTAAAGCAAGCATCTAGGAGTTGGAATATACGTTTTGATGAAGTCGTTAAGAGTAACGGTTTTATCAAGAACGAGGATGAACCTTGTGTTTACAGAAAGGTTAGTGGGAGTAATGTCGTCTTCCTAGTGCTCTATGTAGATGACATATTGCTAATAGGAAATGACATCCCCACATTAAAAATAACGAAAGAGTGGCTTTCAGAAAACTTTACCATGAAGGATTTGGGAGAGGCAGCCTTTATACTCGGTATAAAGATCTATGGAGATAGATCCAAGAGGCTGCTGGGTTTATCTCAATCCACGTACGTTGACAAGATGCTAAAGAGGTTTAGCATGGAAGGGTCGAAAAGGGGTTTTCTTCCTGTCAGTCATGGGGTACACCTATCAAGGGCTATGTGTCCTAAGTCACAGCCTGAGAAGGATCGCATGAGTGGAATTCCGTACGCTTCGGCTATTGGATCCATCATGTATGCCATGATATGTACGAGACCAGATGTCTCATATGCTTTAAGCATTACGAGCAGATACCAGTCAGACCCTGGAGAGGGTCACTGGACGGCAGTCAAAACCATCCTTAAATACTTAAGAAGAACTAAGGATGCGTTTCTGGTCTATGGTGGGGTTAATGAGTTAACAGTGAAAGGGTTCACTGATGCCAGCTTTCATAGTGACAAAGATGACTGCAAGTCACAGTCAGGATTCGTATTCACCTTAAATGGTGGAGCAGTGTCTTGGAAAAGTTCCAAGCAGGAGACAACAGCAGACTCAACGACAGAGGCTGAATACATAGTTGCTTCAGAAGCAGCTAAGGAGGCGGTGTGGATCAAGAAGTTCGTAAATGAACTAAGGGTGGTTCCAAGCGTGGATGAGCCCATACAGTTGCTTTGCAACAACACTGGAGCCATTGCGCAGTCAAAGGAACCTAGGTCTCATCAAGATCTAAACACGTGCTCCGCAGATATCATTTGATTAGAGAAATCATTGATAGGAATGATGTAAAAATGGATTATGTTTCCACAGACGATAACCTGGCCGATTCTCTGACAAAGGCTGTTTCTCAGAGAAAACATGATAGTCATTATGAGGCTTTGGGCATACGACTTAGGTCTGATTGGCTCTAGGCCAAGTGGGAGCTTGTTAGCATATGGGTGTTCTAGAGACAATCTTTTGATTAAATAAAGGACACTAGATGTAGAACTTTGTTTGTCGCAAATAAAAATAAGCACTATTTATTCAGTTTCATATTGTGTCTCGATATTACTGTTAATATTATATGAATGAACTGGATAAACCCCTTGGAATAGAACAGGTATCTCTTGAGTATCTGTGATGAGATCACGATCATGAGGATTCAAGGATATTGCATGTCTATTCCTAATTATATGTTCCTAGTCTAGAGACACTGAGTTTGGGGATCAGTGGTCTCGAGTAAAGACTAGTACGACTTATCTACTTGTATATGGATACAAGGTAAAGACCTTATGAGCTGCAGATATGGAGATATCTTAGCTAAAGTCGTGGGTGGACCTATAAAAGAGTATAGCTCGCACTGAACAGACCCAAAAAGAGACTCTATGAGGAAATCTCACAGATAGTGTCATTAGAGTAATCTCTTTATGTTTGGGTATGTCTTTCCTTAGACCAGAAGTTATTACCTAGACTGTGTTCTTGAAGGCATGTTTTGATTGTATACCTCGTCTGCCTGAAACATGGAGACTCATAGGTATACTGTTGGGCGTGTCCTTAAAGGGCACAGGGCTAGGGTAATAAGCTGAAGGAATTCGTCAAATCTCTGTGAGAGATTAGGTATCTGTAAACCGGAGAAATCGGGATGACATTTACAGGGACTCGGGAATCTATGCATAGTAAAAGAGATCATGAGATGATCTGCCTTTAGAGTCAGTAAATTGAAGATTCCCTATTTCGAATAAAGCTTACCCTAAACCGCAGGGGTTGATACATTTCCTTACCCTAGGTTAATGGGAAGATAACCGAGACGAAGGGAAATACATACGGTAACCAAATATGTGCAATAGGTTGATCAAGTCATTAATCTGACTAGTTCTGGGGCAACAAAGCATTGGTGTTGTCATTAATTGGGTTGTGGGCTTGTTGGGCCCAAGCCCAGTTATGTCAGTAGCTAAGTTGGACCTAATGGGTCACACACTAACACCTTGTAGTCATGATGGACTAGCTTTAAAGGTATTGGGCCTAATAATGTTATTAGCCCAAGAAGCTGTTTGGAAGCCCACCTAAATGGGTGGGTGGTGCATGGAGTTTAGTAATGGGCTTGGATAGTCCAAGCCATTACTAATTAATTTAATTAGTTAAATTAATAATCAAATATTTGAATTTCGAATTTTGAATTTGAAATTTGAATTTTGAAATTTGAATTTAGAATTTGAATTTCGAAATTCGAATTTTGAATTTGAAATTTGAAATTTGAAATTTGAATTTTGAAATTTGAATTTGAATTTGAATTTTGAAATTCGAATTTTGAATTTGAAATTTGAGATTTTGAATTTTGAATTTTGAATTTGAATGTTTGAATTCAAGTGTTTGAATTCGAATTTGAATTGGTTTTGAAAAGTTGTTTCATAACAAAAGGATAAGACAGGATCTTATTGGAGCATATTCCTTGGATGAAGAAGCATCTTTGGAGGCTCTCCCTAGGCTGTTTGGTGCGCAACTTTTAGGTGATAAGAGTGTTATCTTATCACTTAAAACAAACCTCCATTCAGATTTGGTGGTTGAGGGAATCAGTGGGTGAGTTGATTCAAATTTTGAATGCAACTACTCAATGTATTTGGACCCTTTCTAGGGCTGAATTATGCGCATGAGAACTATATACTATATGATAGTTTATGAATTTAAGTTTAAATTAATTTGAATTTAAATTCATGTGGATAAGATTGGAGGTTGTTGGCAAAGTTAGTTTTGCAACAGCTCCACCTTATCACACTGTTTCATGCGCAACTTTCAAAGAAATTTGAAAGTTTGTTTTCATTTTGAATGATTGAATTCCCTCCTCCTCTCCAAAGGGTGCGCATAAATATGACATGTTCCTCACCTTAGGTTTTAGTGAAAAACCTAGCCAACTCTCCTCCATCTATGCACCATTCTGTAGGGTAGCTCAGTACACCTTTCCAAACAGGATACCTGGCCTCCACCTTCACCACTTGTGCGCATAGCAAGCCTCACTGTGATGTTCATCTGGTGGCTTTCAAGAAAGAGTTCTTGCATCATTGACGAACGGTGGTGTGGATCACCATTAGAGGGTTTGAACCCTTCAAGCCTGACATCTGATCTCCCTGACTGATCAGGCCAAAAACAAGGTAACATCATGCTGTCTTAAAGCATGAACCTATGTGTGCATGTATGTTCCGCAGTAAAATTTTTGTTTTACACCTTACATGCATCGGCCTTCAAAGGCCAGTTTACTTTCAACCAGTACTAATCAATTTTCTATTCCCTTCACATAAGGTGAGACTCCCACGATTTACTTCACAATTTTCGTGAAACCCAAATTCATACCACCACACTTGGTATACGCACATGCACATCTCCGAGTGCTCAAAATCATAACTCAAACTACCATCTCATGGCACCTCACATATTGCATGTTATTTGACATATTACTGTTCACTTAAGGTTATCCAAATTCACCACTTGCGTTCCTTACAAGATACAATCCTCCAATGCAATGAGTAAAAACATCATCAGGTTTAACCCCTCGAGCTCTTGCTGTCCTAAGGGCCTCAGGTGCAATGACCCACCAATCAGAGAATCTATCCTTATAATTCACGCAAGAAGAGGTAACTTGTCATCGGCTATACTAACAATCCCACTAACACAAGATACTCCCTCCTATCACATTACTTACATAAGCTAATAATAATCTCTGGGAACGTATTCCATACGGAGATAGCCATACACTCTGGGCATATAAGCCACACAGAGATAACCACATTCACATCATATCTGTATATAACGACAAAAGTATTTTGTATAGACGCATAATGGTATACTAGTTATATCTTACTTATGCACAATCCACTATGACTTCCTAGATATGGTTCTTTCCTCGAACAGTCTACTCATTTAACTTGACTAGTCATTAGTCCTAGTCCATAACATAATCATCACCACATGATTCCAACATCTTTCTCATACTTCGGCAATTACTTTACAACTCTTATTAGTACCCATGCTCGGCATAGTTCTAATCCATTGTCTAACATGACCCATAGCAACTATGCTCAACACTGTATAAGATCCATTTCATTAAAACAACATCACCTTTTTCCCCCCAGTATTTCACAACGACACGAGGAGTGCCATCATTTACTAGTCCATGCATTCAGCACATCAGGACCACCAGATAAATCTCAACTTCGAGCTGTGCTCGCCTGGGACTTCCAAGAGCAACACCTCTTAGGACTCAATCCACAAGGGAAACCCAGGACAATCTTAATTGTCACATTATTAACAACATGTGTGCCATGGTATAACTTGCACACCGGGACTCCATCAAGAATCCCACACCAAACTGAGCATCCAATGACACTCCAAAGAGACAATCTCTTAAAACATTTCCCATCATAGGGGATTTCACTTACATCATTATTCTTTTACCAAAGAATTTACTAATTCATGACAACATAGGTATACATATATAGGCGCCCAGTGTAACAGCCAGTTGTACACTGGTATTGTTAACATTAATTGTGATATTAAGCGCAGTTACAATCACAATAATTCATTTATAAAAATGCGAATAAACTTTTTCCGATTATTACGCGAGCATTTGAAAACATAAAAAGCGTAATAATTAAAAGCTGTGACCATAACTGTAAACTCTTGTGGAATACTTATCTATACTATTTTTATAGCTTACTTTACTTATTATAAGACACTAAGGGGTTCCCATAAATCCACTTAGCCAATTTCACTCTTTTGCATTTTCTACACATTCGAACATGGTTCGGTCTTTGAATTTCTGCGGACGCACAGTAAAAATTCAGTCCTTCATATCTTGCTATCTTTCTTTCTTACTTAATTACCTTTCTATAAAGATATCACACGCTTGGTTCCGAGCTAGTTTGCTCCAGTTATCGCCGTTTGAAGTTGGACAAGCAAAATTGCCAACCAACCACAAAATAGCTCCAAACATCCGTCACTCCATTAATCACTGCACCGAATCCACTTATCCATTTGCTCTCAGATTTTTATACCATAAACTAGACACCTCAATCTTCGATTTGATATATCATATGCTTAATTTGACTAAGAAACGAAGTGGGAATAAATTTCCCAAAACGGTCCATAACAGCCCCCAAGTGCAGGGCCAAAACAGGGCAGCAACATTCCAAGGCCTCCACAGGGCTGCACACAACTCTAAAAATTCTAATATTTTTACACAATGTAGGGGACATCTCAAGCTTCAAAATGGCATATGTCACGTCCCTATTCGACCTCTATGGAGGGAGATATGCTCTCCCGAAGCTCACCTAAAATCTGCCAATTCTAAAAAAAATTCGCCAGAGTTTCCTTTGTGTTTACAAAAATCCCCAATTTGCACTAGTAGTTATGTGACCTCAAATGTACCTAATAATCATTATAAATCATTAGGTGGCACACACAAGGACCAGCAATGCCTTGGGGCTCTTACAACCCAACACAGTTCATATTTATTACACAATATGGCTCACTTTAAATTCTTAAATAGTTTCAATTAACAACTTCAATTTCATGCATATTTTCATCATACAAGTAATCATAAACTTAAAATAGGCCTAAAGCCGATAGTACATCTTGCATCCATTGTATAATTACAACATTTAACTTACATGTTACAACTTACAACTCATAACTTGAATTTACATCTTAGAACATAAAACTTAGAATGACAATTATGACAAGACTTAGGCAATATACATATTCATGAACAATTAATGACAAATGCTTCATGATCCATCCTTTGGGCCTCTTGCCCGCCACTCCTGTGCCATTGCTACCTCCTGAAATAAAGTCCCCCGAGACGGGGTGAGATATACGAATATATCTCAGTAACCCAGATGTTCAGGAGAAAACTCCGCCCAATGGTTCACTTCAATGCATATAAATACTATAAAACAACATTACTTAAAACGGGATAAAGCAAGGAATTTAGAGAAAAGGGGAATTATCGGAATACAAACAACGACGAAGCGGGCTGGTAGCTACCATACTACACAACGTCCTCGGCATATAAGCCTACGGGTATCATCCAAGGTGTGTTCCTAGAACTACAACCAAGGTACCCCTCCCATCCATATACACCCAAGACTTCCTAGTGTTCTCCTATCTGGATTACACACCACGACCCTGGGTGATAAACCCCTAGTTCATCAGGTTTTTCAGCACAAATTAGGATTAATTTGTATGAATAATTGGATGAAAAGGGAGGTTAATATCTTAGAAGTCCCTAAACTGCAAGTTCTGAAAGCTTTGTGAAAATCTACATTGTCTTGCAGGGAAAGGAAGCCCAAAAAGCATCAAAAGAAGGAAGAAGATTCTGGAGGAAAAATTGCCTAAGTGTTGAGCGCTAAAACGGCCACACTGACCATTTTAGCGCGCTGCTGTAGTTCGAAGGAGAAAGTTGCTGGTGCTCAGCGCTAAAACGTCCACACAGACCGTTTTAGCGCGCTGCTGCAAATCAGAATTGGAAGCCTCTGGAGCTCAGCGCTAAAATGCCCACACTGAGCGTTTTAGCGCTCTAATGTGGAATTCCTTCTCTGTTCTGAAACGCTAAAATGTTCAAATCAAGCATTTTAGCATTGGAGTCAGTTGAAAGCAGTTGAGAGGTTATCAGCCATGGATGCTAAAACACTCACTCAGACCGTTTTAGCGCTCACGTCAGTTAAAAGCAGTTGGTCACGCATCAAGTCAGATGCTAAAACGCCCATTTCTGACCGTTTTAGCGCCCACATTATTTTTCAGCAGAATTGTAACACTATAAAAGGCAAAAGGCCTTAAAAATTCTGGGGAATCTCACTCTAGACATATCTCTCCCCCATCTCTCTACTCTCCTCTCTTGTATCAGATCTTAGGATCTGAATTCTTACATTTTAGTTTACAAATTCTTAGGAGTAGTGTAGCATTGCAATTGAAGATTGAAGATCTACTACCATGACAATGGAGTTTGTTCTTTCTTCTTCCTTTGTATTTACCTTCATTATGTCTAAGTAGAGTCCTTTGTAGTCTGATTCAATGGAACTCAAGTGTGTATTTATGCATAATTAATGTGAAGCTATGTTTTCCTATTATGTGATTTGTATGAAGTTGTCTTGATCAATCATTCTTGTTTATAAAATAATGTAGAACAGACATGTTTGCATTGTTTTAAAGTTGACAACTTCATCATTAGTATTATAGTAGTCAAGACATTGATGCTATAATATTAATGTAATCTTAAGACCTTAGTAATTAATGCAAGTATTATGAAAGGAATCACCAAGACATTGGGGTTTCTGATTAATATACCCATCAAGATCTTGATGATAAGTAAAAGGTTGATTAACATCACATGATAGAGAATTCATGATGGAAATTGGTTCATTCATAAATCCATACTTGAGGGAAATTGATATCCGACTACTATTTTAATTTACATTCATATCTTTGTGTTTTGAACTTATCTTATTTTATGCAATTACATTTCTAGTGACAAGAAACTCATGCAAATCAAATCTCTTTGGTTGATTCAAATCAACAACAAGTGGATAATCAGTGCTTAACACAATTCCTCGTGGGAACGATCTTTACTTATCATTTTTATTACTTGTATGACTAGTGCACTTGCTAATCTACACAACAAGTTTTTGGCGCCGTTGCCGGGAAATTGATGTTCAACATTGATGAACACCATCAGTTGTTGAGATTGAGTCTTTTATTTTTCAGCATTTTAATTTTTGTTGTATGAATCTTTGTGCTCTTGTAATTCTGGTGTATGCAAGGTACTTTTGATCAAAATTCTTTGTTGTTTGATCCAGAATTAGAAAGGACACTTAGAAGGAGAAGAAGGGCAGCCATAAGAAGGCAGCAATTGTTAGACAGTGGTGAATCAAGTGCTACAGTACAGGCAGAAAATCATATGCAACAACCACAAAGGACATTGGGGGATTACATGACTCCTGTTGTCATTCCACCCATTGGAAGTGCGGTTAGACCTACTGTGGAGCCAAATAATTTTGAACTGAAACCTGCATTGGTACAGTTGGTGCAAAAGGAGCAGTTTGCTGGAACAAGTGCAGAAGATCCATATCTTCATATTGAAAATTTCTTGTTGTTGAGTGATACTGTTAAGATAAATGGTGTGACAAGAGATGTTATTCTGTTGAGGTTATTCACTCATTCACTGAAGGATGATGCCAAAAGGTGGTTGCAGTCATTGCCACAAGGAAGCATTACTACTTGGGATGATTTGCAAACCAAGTTTCTGGCCAGATTTTTCTCAGCATCCAAGAGGGAAAAGTTGAAGGATGAGGTCACAGGCTTTAAGCAAAAAGAGTCAGAATCTATTTATGAGGCATGGGAAAGGTTTAAGACACTGTTGAGGAAATTTCCTCAACATGGAATTGAAGTGTGGAATCAGGCAGCAATCTTTTTGCAGGGGATGACTACAAACACTAGGACATTGGTGAATGCCACTGCTGGTGGGTCATTGACAACCAATACTCCTGAGGAGGCACTTGATATTTTTGAATCTTTGGCATCTCAAGAATTTGACAATGCTCCAGTGGCTGAGAGGAGAACAGGGATCATTAAGTTGGATGGGTATGATGCCTTGTTAGCCAAGAATGATCAACTGATGCAGACTCAGAAAGAGCAACAACAGCAGTTGGATGCTCTCACTAAGCAACTATCCAATCAAAAGGTTGCTTCAGTGGAGACTAATTATGTGTGTGCAATCTGTGGAAAAATTCATGTAACAGATGATTATGATTATGGGGGATCTACATAACAAGCTGAGGTCAATGGAGTGTGGTATGATTAGAGGAACCCTAACACTCAGGGGCGAAATTTATATGTGCCACCATGGAAGACAGAAATCAACACCCTGGGTTCAGTTACAGTTCCAACCATCAGTTAAATCCTCCTCCTCCACCACATACACAACAACTAGGAGATTCTTCAGCATGGGAGAAAGCTTTTGCCCAGTTGTCCAAGATTACTCAAGATTTTATTCAAGGATCCAATTCTTTCAGGGAAGAAACATCTGCATTCATGCAAAAGACTAAGACTTCATTCAGGAATCAGGAAGCATCCATTAGGAATTTGGAGACACAGATTGGTCAGATTTCAAGACAGATTTCTGAAATATCACAGGGCAGGTTTCCTAGTGATACCATGGTGAATCCAAAGGAGCACTGCAAGGCTATTACCATAAGAAGTGGGTTTGTGCTTCAACCTGTTCAAAAGAAGGTGGAAGACAAGAAGGATGAAGAAGAAGTCATTGTAGAGGATGTAGTGGAAGAGGATGAACAAGAAACAGTGAAGGAAGATAAGGAGACAAATAAGGCAGTGGTTGAAAATAATTCTTCACCCAAAAAGATGATGAAGTGGGAGAAGAAGAAAATGGCTGATAAACAAGATCAGCCCATTAACTTGTCTCCCTATGCCAAGGTTCCTTATCCCCAAAGGTTGAAGCAAGAAATCCAGAAACAACATTATGCAAGATTTCTGGATATTTTTAAGAAGTTGCAGATTAACATCCCATTTGTTGAAGCCTTGGAGAACATGCCTCACTATGCAAAGTTCATGAAAGATATTCTGTCAAAGAAGAGGAAATTGAAGGATGGTGAGACAGTAGCTTTAACAGAAGAATGTAGTGCCCTTATCCAGAAGAAACTTCCACCAAAAATGAAAGATCCAGGAAGTTTCAGCATCCCTATTGCTATTGGAGATGTGGAAGTTGGGAAAGCACTTTGTGATTTGGGGTTAGCATAAATCTGATGCCATTGACTGTATGTAGAGCCTTGGGAATCAATACACTGAAGGAGACCAACCTTATTCTACATCTTGCAGATAGATCTGTCAAGAGACCAGAAGGTGTGGTAGAAGATGTGTTGGTTAAGGTTGATAAGTTCATATTTCCAGTGGACTTTGTGATTTTAGACATGGAAGCAGAAGATACAGAAAGCCCTCTACTTCTAGGGAGGCCATTCTTAGCAACTGCTAGATCCTTGATTGATGTTGAACAAGGAAAGCTTATGCTAAGGGTGAATGAAGAGACAGTAACCATTGATGTGTTTGAAGCAATTAAACATCCTGTAGATGTTGAGGATTGTTTCAGGATTGATATCATCCAGGAGGTTGTGGATGAAGCAACATGGGAAGAGAATCTGTTACTGGAGGAAGACCAATGTAAAGAAGAGAACAATGGGGAAATTTTTCAGGAGGAACCAGTAGTTGAAGAGCTTGAACAGAAGGTGGATGATATTCCTAAGGGAGCACATAAGGTAGAGTTAAAAGAACTACCTTCAAATCTGAAATATGTGTTCCTTGGGGATGATCAAACCTATCCATCCATCATTAATGCATCCTTATCTGAGAGGGAGGAAATGAAGTTGGTAGAGGTTCTTAAGAAGAAAAGGACAGCCATGGGCTGGTCATTCTCTGATCTTAAGGGCATCAACCCTTCATTCTGCACTCACAAGATATTGATGGAGGAAGAAGTCAAACCAGTAAGGCAACCACAGAGGAGACTTAATCCCACTTTGAAAGAGGTGGTGAGGAAAGAAGTGGTGAAGCTACTTGATGCTGGGATGATTTACCCTATTTCAGACAGTGCTTGGGTGAGTCCAGTTCAAACAGTACCCAAGAAAGGAGGGATGACTGTGGTTAGGAATGAGAATAATGAATTGATTCCCACAAGGACAGTGACTGGCTGGAGGATGTGTGTTGACTACCGGAGACTCAACAAAGCAACAAGGAAGGATCATTTCCCTATTCCATTCTTGGACCAGATGTTGGAGAGATTAGCACGACATGCTTTCTATTGTTTTCTGGACGGATACTCAGGTTATAATCCGATAGCTGTGGCTCCAGAAGATCAGGAGAAGACTGCATTTACTTGCCCCTATGGAATCTTTGCATACCGGAGAATGCCTTTTGGTCTATGCAATGCACCTGCAACATTTCAAAGGTGCATGCTTTCCATATTCTCTGACATGGTAGAAAGATGCATTGAGATTTTCATGGATGATTTCTCTGTTTTTGGTCCTACTTTTGATGCATGCTTAGAAAACTTGGATAGTGTTTTGAAAAGATGCCAAGATTGTAATCTTGTGCTGAATTGGGAGAAATGTCACTTCATGGTGACAGAGGGTATTGTTTTGGGACACAAAGTGTCCAACAGAGGCATTGAAGTAGACAAAGCCAAAATTCCTGTTATTGAAAAACTACCCCCTCCCATAAATATTAAAGGTGTGAGAAGTTTTCTAGGACATGCTGGTTTTTACCGTCGTTTCATAAAAGATTTTTCCAAGATAGCAAAACCTTTGTGCAAGCTGTTAGCAAAAGATCAAGAATTTTAGTTTACTGATGATTGCTTGCATGCATTTAATGTGTTGAAGGACAAGTTAATTACTGCACCCATAACCATGGCACCTGATTTTTCATTACCTTTTGAAC
The DNA here is from genome assembly GCA_032173675.1 of Gastrolobium villosum. Classification (NCBI taxonomy): domain Eukaryota; kingdom Viridiplantae; phylum Streptophyta; class Magnoliopsida; order Fabales; family Fabaceae; genus Gastrolobium; species Gastrolobium villosum. The sequence goes on along the minus strand of JAVKPL010013517.1, from coordinate 22,719 downwards.
TTATGTCTGATGCCAGTGATTTTGCTGTGGGAGTAGTACTAGGTCAAAGGAAGGATAAATTATTGCATGTTATATACTATGGCAGTAAAATTCTGAATGAAGCACAAAAGAATTATGCAACAACAGAAAAAGAATTATTGGCAATAGTATATGCATTTGATAAATTCCGGTCATATCTGCTAGGGTCCAAAGTTATTGTTTATACTGACCATGCAGCATTGAAGTACTTGTTAGCCAAACAGGATGCCAAACCCAGGTTGCTCCGGTGGATGCTACTTCTGCAAGAATTTGAAGTAGAGATTAAGGACAAGAAAGGAGTTGAGAACTTGGTTGCTGATCATTTATCAAGGATCATAGAGACAGATTTACAGGAGGGTCCAGAGGTAGTGATCAGAGAAGAGTTTCCTGATGAACAAGTACTGGCCATCAGTACTGTTACACAGTTGGTGCATAATCAAGTTTGGTCTGTTGACACCCCACCATGGTTTGCTGATTTTGCTAACTTTAGAGCTGCTGGAGCCATGCCAAAGGATTTCACTTATCAGCAGAGAAAAAAATTTCTGCATGATGTGAAGAGATACATCTAGGATGAACCATATCTCTTTTACATATGTTCTGATGGAGTCATAAGAAGATGTATTCCAGAAGAAGAGCAGAAGAGAGTTTTATGGCACTGCCATGGTTCAGCTTATGGTGGTCACTTTGCAGGGGAAAGAACAGCAGCCAAGGTTCTGATGAGTGGTTTTTACTGGCCCACAGTGTACAAGGATACCCGAAAATATGTGGAGGCACGTGACAATTGCCAAAGAACCGAGAACATCTCCAGAAGACATGAAATGCCTTTAAATAACATTCTGGAGGTGGAGATTTTTGATGTTTGGGGTATGGATTTTATGGGACCCTTCCCTTTATCCTACTCTAACAAGTATATCTTGGTGGAGGTTGACTATGTTTCTAAATGGGTTGAAGCCATAGCCACTCCAACAAATGATTCTAGGGTAGTGATTGCCTTCTTGAGAAAGAACATCTTTGCCAGATTTGGAATTCCAAGAGCCATCATCAGTGATGGGGGTACTCATTTTGATAATAGGTGGGTTGAATATGCTCTTGCAAAGTACGGAGTCAGACACAAGATATGCACTCCATACCACCCATAGACTTGTGGTCAAGTTGAAATTTCCAACAGGGAATTGAAAAGAATATTAGAGAAAACTGTTGGGAATGCTAGGACCCAATGGTCCAAGAAACTTGATGACACCTTGTGGGCTTACAGGACAACATTTAAAACTCCAATTGGGATGTCTCCATTTCAATTGTCGTTTGGAAAAGCATGCCATTTTCCTGTTGGGTTGGAGCATAGAGCACTGTGGGCTGTCAGGTTTTTAAACTTTGATTCCAAGGCAGCAGGTGAAAAAAGGTTGCTGCAACTGGATGAATTAGATGAATTCCGCCTGCAAGCATATGAAAGTGCCAGCCCGTACAAGGATAAGACTAAATTGTGGCATGATAGGAAGATCACACCTAGGGACTTCAAAGTGGGGGATCAGGTGTTGTTGTTCAACTCAAGGTTGAAGTTGTTTCCAGGCAAGTTGAGGTCCCGTTGGTCTGGACCGTTTGTGGTTAAGAGCATGAAGCCTTATGGAGCGGTGGGAATATGTTCTCAAGACTCTGACCAAAGTTTCACTGTTAATGGTCAGAGGTTAAAGCTGTACATTGGATCTGCTGTGGACAGGCAACTGATTTCAGTTACCTTGTTAGAGGTAAGCTAGTTCATACCCGTCAGGCTCGCGACGTTAAACACGCGCTGAGTGGGAGGCAACCCACTATACCAGGTATGTGATTTTGATGTTCAGATTATGTTCAAAGAAAAGAAGAGGGAAAAGTGTTGAAAATTTTTTAAGAAAAATTCTGGCAAGTGTTGGGCGCTAAAACGTTCATCATGACCGTTTTAGCGTCCTGAGAATTGCATTAAGTGCAAACTCTTTGGCCATGCGCGCTAAAGCGCAGAAACTGAGCGCTTTAGCGTTCTACAAGAGTTCTGAAATAAGAGCTCTCTGGTCTGGAGCGCTAAAACGTTCATATTGACCGTTTTAGCGCTCTACAAATGCATCAAAGGCAAGCTCTCTGGTCCAGCGCGCTAAAACGTTCAGCACGACCATTTTAGCGCAGAGCTGCACACCACGTGTGTCAACTTATCTGGTCCTGGGCGCTAAAATGATGGGTTCTCAACGTTTTACCGCTGAGTCACTTAAAATTGAAATGCACAGGTTCTTTTCCCTCACTTTTTCTTTCACTTCTCTTTCACTCCACATACCTTCTGCATTTTATTTTTCTTGCACTTCACTTCCAGAATTCGATCACCTCATCAAGAACAAGGTATGAATCATCTCCATTTTTCTTTCCTTTGCAAGTTGAATGCATGTGAGATGAATCATATCTAGGCTGTTTAGGGTTTTATGTTTTTTTTTCTTTTTTTTTTCTTTCATTTTTCTTTATCATGATTCTATGTATGTTGTTGATTTCGTGTTGTGTATGTTATTGGGGGGGCTGTAGAAGATGTTGTTTATGGGTTTGTATTATGAACCACAATGTCACATCTTTGCGCACACACACAAGGTGTTTGCTCAAATGCCTGACTCAGAATAGTCAGGGCGCTAAAACGTTGGTTCTCAACGTTTTAGCACTCAGACTGGGTACAACAGGATTACGGCCAGGCCATTAAAACGCTCCCAGTGACCGTTTTAGCGCCCAACTCCTACACACACACACACAAGGTGTTTGTTGAAATGCCTAACTTAGAACAGTCAGGGTGCTAAAACGCTCCCAGGGACCATTTTAGCTCTCAGATAGTGTAAAACAGGATTGCGGCTGGGCCGCTAAAACGCTCCCACTGACCGCTTTAGCGCCCAGCCCCTGCTGCATTGATATGAGATCAGCATATAAGAAATTACAAGACAAAAAGAAGAAGAAAGTGACTCAATCGAAGCAAGAAAGGCAGAAAAACTGTTAAAATTATCCAAAGTCTGAATATCAGGTGTTACACTGAGTTTGTACATATCTCACAGGAAAGATGCAGTAAAAGAAGTCAAAAAGGACAAAGAAGAGCTAAAAGCCCACGCTGCCAGCGTGGGTATGGCGCTCACAGCGTGGGAAGCAAGAATCTGGCAGAGGCTCCCGCGCTCACAGCGCGAGATCCGCGCTATTAGTGCGGGAGACCAAAAAGAGGCAGAAGCTCCCACGCTCAAGCGCGGGAGTGGCGCTGTCAGCGTGGGAGGCGCGAAAGATGAAAGTTCAATTTTTGAAAATGAGGTCAAAGTCTCTTATAAATAAGAGACTCAACCTCATGGAGACACACACCCAAAAACCCTAAAGAGGCAGAACCGGCTGGAGAAGGAAGGAAGGCGTTCTTCGTGTTCATCGTCCCGTTCTTGTACTTTTCTTCTATTTTATTTTCAGTTCATGTTGAATTCAGATCAGCGATCATGATGTTGATTGGCTAGATCTATTTTCTGTAGTCAGGGCCATGATCCCTTTGTGAACAATTGGTACAAGGATTGAATCACTTTATGTGTTGATTTTAATATATTTCATCTTTATCTTGTGCATATTGATATTATTTCTGTTAGATCTGATCAACCTAATAGGGGATGATATTCTGGGGATTAGGGTTCGCAATAGGAATATTGGAATGCTGATTCTGAAAGGAGATAAAGATGACGATTCATGCATGTTCTAGGAATAGACTTGTATGAATTGCAGTCGTGAGATTTATCTACATAATGCTCATTTTCATGCGGGATTACTAAGGGATTAGGGTTCCAATTGAATTAAAGGGTTAGATCACCAAGGGATTGGGATCTAACTAATTATTTTAAAGATGATAATTTGTCTGAGTTATTAATTTCGATAAATACTGTGAATCAATCCAAAGTAAAATTGGGAGCAATTGGTGAATGTACCCTGGCTACAGTACCTTTCTCACTTCTTTTACAAAAACATTTCCTTCATTTTCTTATTTTAAGTCTTTCTCATAAAAACCTAAAAATAAGTCTTTTACTTTTTAATTAGTTACAATATTTGTGAAACCACAAATCGATTCATCTAACTTAAGAGGACTGGTTATCGTAGTAGTTGTTTTACAATCCCTGTGGAGACGGTCTTACTTATCACTTTTATTACTTGGAACGATTGGTACACTTGCCGAGTTCGCAACAAGTTTTTGGCGCCGTTGCCGGGGATTGTGTAATCAATATTACAAATAACCGTAGAATCTTGAGATTGGATTTTTATTTTTATTCTTTTTATCATGTTTTGTGTTGTTCAGGTGCTACTAATAATTTTCCTGAGTTTTATGCGAGGCAGACTTCCGCCTAAGGACTTTGTAATTCATTCTGAAATTGCAAGGACCGAAAAGCAACTAAGGAAGGCTACTAGACAGATCATTTGGGAAGATTCTAAGCACATACCTTTACAACCAATTCAAGAGATGGCAGAAAACAACAATGCTGGTCATGGACGAGGAGGAAATGCCAACAATCAACCTCCAAGACTGTTGAATACGATTCTAACTCCAGTATTCAACAGGGCCAATTCAAGCATAGTGAGGCCAAATGTGGAGGCCAACAACTTTAAACTCAAGCCATCATTGATTTCTTTGGTGGAAAAGGTTCAGTTTTCTGGTGCTGATGATGAAGATCCTCATGAGTTCATAGACCGATTCCTGATGGTCTGTGATACAACTAAGCACAATGGAATATCTACAGATGCTATCAGGCTCCGGTTGTTCCCTTTTGCTGTTAAGGGAAAGACGTTGAGATGGATTGAACGACAGCCAGCAAATAGCATCCTTACATGGGAAGATTTGTCCAGCAAATTCTTTGATCATTTCTTCTCCATGGAAAAATATAATCAGCTGGTGAATGAAATCACAAATTTTCGCCAGCTGGAAGGAGAATCACTTTGTGCAACATGGAACAGATTCCAGGAACTTAACAGGAAGTGTGCACATTATGAAGGAGATGATGATAGAAAAGTGATGATATTCTTCAATGGAATCACTCCTGAAACAAGGATGATAATAAATAGTGCCGCTGGAGGTTCTATTCGGGAAAGTACATCCGAGCAGGCTATTGATTTGATCAAAAAGCTTGCAAGGAATGAGAATGAAAGTGTGCTAGCTCTCATACAAAGAGCAGCAACAAAGCCAGCAGATAGTGAAGTAATATCATTGTCTAAAAAATTTGACAGTTTAAGTGAGAAATTTGACAAGTTTCAAGTGTCAAAGGTTCAAACAACTCCTCTGGTTTGTGATCAATGCCAAGAAAGTCATGAATCCAGTGAGTTTCTGAATCCATTATCAGAAGATTCACTTCAACAATTACAGGTGAATGGGATCTGGTATGATTAGCGTCCTCCACAACAACAACAAAACTTCCAGCGAAATCAGAATTTCCCTGGTGGTAACAACAATTTTCAGCGGAGGACTCAAGGATCTGGTATGGATTTTAAATCTAACAATAAATATGCTCAATCTTCGCAGAATCAACAAAAAGAGCCAGCTGAGTGGGAAAAAGCTTTTGCTCAAATGGCTAAGGCTTCTAATGAGATGGCTCAACATACCAATGCTTTCATGGAGGAGACTAGAGCCAATAATAAAAACACAAATGCTTCCATCAAGAACCTGGAGAATCAGATAGGCCAGCTGGCCAAGCAGTTTTCAGAGAGAATTCCAGGTACCTTCCCAAGCAACACAGTTATCAATCCAAAGGATGACTGTATGGCTATCACCACAAGAAGTGGTAAGATATTGACAGTTCCAACAAAACCAACAGTGAATATGGAAGATACAACAAAGGGGAAGGAAGAACAGAATAAGGAAGCAATTGAACCAGAGATTGAGGTAATTGTGCAAGAAAGAGAAAAAAAAAAGTTGTGATTGAACAAGAGCAGGTTGAAGAGCAACCAGTTGTGGCAAAGAAAAAGCATGAGTTAAGCCACGAATATGTGATGTCTAAGACACCCTATCCAGAAAGATTCAAGAAGGGAGCCTATAACAAACATTATGATAGATTCTTGGACATTTTCAAGAAGCTACACATCAATATTCCTTTCGCTGAAGCCCTAGCAAATATGCCTGGATATGCAAAATTCATGAAGGATCTTTTATCCAGGAAGCAGAAGCTACAGGAATGCCAAACTGTAACACTCACTGAGGAGTGTAGTGCTTTTATCCAGCAGAAAATCCCAGATAAACTTAGTGATCCAGGGAGTTTTAATATCCCTATTGCTATTGGTGATATTGGCATTGAAAAAGCTTTATGTGATCTTAGGGCTAGCATTAATCTGATGCCCTTTTCAGTGTACAAATCTTTGGGGATTGAAGAATTGAAGCCTACCGAGGTATCTCTTCAATTGGCTGATAGATCTGTGAGGAAACCTAATGGTATTATAGAAGATATCCTTGTCAAGGTTGATAAGTTTATCTTTCCTGCGGACTTTGTGGTGTTAGATATGGGAGAAGGAAGTGAGAAACCCATGCTATTAGGAAGACTCTTTTTGGCTACAGCCCGAGCTTTGATTGATGTTGAACAAGGGATGATTAAACTGAGAATGAATGATGAGGAGATCATCTACAATGTTTCAGAAGCTATGAAGAGACCTGCTGAGAATAATGATTGTTTCCAGGTTGATTCTTTTCATGAAACTATTCAACACAAGAAGGAGCATCCTCAAGAGATTTATTATGAGTTCACTACAAGAAAAGTGGAAAATCCCTTCGGACGTATAAAGGCGGTTACCAGAAAACCGCCTGTGAACAAGCATTTTAGGCAGTTATTCAGGCGGATAAGAAGGCCGACGACGTTTGGGGCCATAACCCGTCAGATATAATGGCGTTTAATTAGGACCGCCTTTGTTCAAATACATCTGAGGCGGATTGCTGGCGTTTGAGCTTCACCGCCTTCAAATATTTGGAATATCAGGCGGGTCTGATGACGGATATTGGAAGCCGTCGTTGAATTCTTTTAAACGCACGTACTGTTTTGGTGCTTTTGGCGAGGCGAAAAGTTTTCCCTCCCTTGTGAAATATCTATTCCCTCTTAGCTTTTCCTCGAAAGTCACACTGAGTCAAAAAATGGACATAGCATATTAGTTAAGTTTAGGGTCACATTTTATATCTTCACACTCAGTCAAATATGCTCCCTCACAGCCTCATTCTCTCCCCAAGGTGGTAGCTTTATCTCGTTTTGCCCTAACCCCCATTGAAAGACGAAGGTCTGAGAAATAAATCATATGTACCTTATTTTATGTATCTCCTTCATTTGCCCTAACCCCCATTGACATTTTGCTTTGATTTTTTATTTATTTATTGCTATTATTGATAGACGAAGGTCTGAGAAATAAATCATATGTACCTTATTCTTGTTGTAGTGTTTCAAGGCTTCCAACTTTTTCTGATTTTTGCGCACTTGGAAAGTTCTTCGGCTCTTCAGGTGGACAGGTTTGGATTATCCCTCTTATCTATTTTGTTGCATGTGTAAATTGTTTGCCTTTTGTAAAGTCAGCGTCTATTTTTTCCCATGTTGTAAAAAAATTAATTTTTCTTATCAAATTCTTGAGGTTATATTATCTACTTTATTTTCTTCGAGGCTGTAAACAATAACACTAACAAAATGGGAAGAAGTGGCCAAATTGATGCTTTTCCTATTATATGTTTGAATGTCATATTTTTTTTTATTCTTTTCTTATTTGTATTTTAGTTGGTTCATGCATTTATGATGTCCCATTTGCTTTCTATAATTGCTTTAGAATAAAGAAGAATGGTCCCCATCTTTTAATTATATTCGGATCAAGGTTGTTGTCAAAGAGTTATAAGACAAAACAACTTTGATAATATTACTGTTGAACTAAGCCACCTTGTACGAAGTTATAGGTTGAAAACTTTGGTGTGATCTTTTTTTTTTTTAAATTACTGTTGAAGCCGAACTTCTGATAAAATAATTGATTATATGTTCATTCATGTATATCAAAGAAGAACCTTGTGATTTATAGGCATAACTATGTGAACAACTTTGTTTTAACTTTGTATGCAGACTTTATGATTTTCTTTTGGTATTGGATCATATTCTTACTAAGTGATTTTGCTCATTGTTATGTTCCATGTGTCATTTGAGTCACGATCAGAAGTGGAACATGTCCATGCCTTGTAAACATATTATTTTAATTTCCTTAATTATTTATTTTGTTGCAGTTAATAACCAGTCTTGTACCACTATTATGTGTGCTTGCAATTATTTTTTTTCCACGCAGGATAATGGCACGTACAAAGAGGTTCACCAGAAGGGTGCATCCCACAACCTCCTCTGCTAATGAAGGGACAACCAATGTGCAACAACAAAACCAAAACTGGGTAGTACCCACTCAACAATTGAGTACTCAGCCACATGAATTGGTGATCCACCAACAACAAGTACCTTCTGCTCAATCCCAACCACCATCTGTGTAACAGCCCGTGTTAACCCGGATTGTTAACATACTATCGTATTAAGCCACGCTTAATTAAAATGCGGAATAACTTTTTCTTTAATTCAATTATGACGTCATTAAACTTAACCAACTTGTTTACTTAATCAATTTCATAAAATACTGCCTGTATGTAAATTGCAAGACCAATAACGGAATACCTCATATATAAATATAATGTGAGTATCTAAGCCACAGGACTACAACACGTAGCCTGGGACAAAATCCTGATACTTTAATTACAACATCAAATTAAAAGACAATAGTCAAACCATGTGGCATGGACAAACCCCATGCTCACCAAATAAGGCAACAATGCCCAATAACAGTCTCAACATAAACTTAACAGAAAACATAACGACAGTCAATAATCAGCAATCAACAACCAGCAAGTCAGCATATCATAAATATCAACTCAACTCTGGCCTCCTGCCACCTGAGCCCTCAACATTACCTGATCCTGAAATAAGCGTCCCCAAACGTGGGGTGAGATCTCTAAACAAGAAATCTCAGTAAGACAAGGGGTCCTCAAGGATCTTCCACCCCAAGCTCACTTACATGTGTAATATAAGTTCAAAAATAGTATTTACAATATAAGTTCCAAAACTATGCGATGCAGCAATTAATCATGCCATGTGTGTTTATCAAATCTACTGGCCAGAGAAATGCAGGAATACGTCTATACCTACATGAGTACAAGGAACACCGCTTGCACCTCACCCACAGCCTCACCATCTTGTATGTACTACATACTCAGGCTTACCGTATAGGTGGACACCACATGCATATCATAAAAGCACATTGCATATAATAGCTCAACAGCATTTCCAAAACATCAAAGCATGTAACACAGCATGCATAAACCACATCCCCATGGGACATGGTGGAACCATAAAATGGATAAACCGAGGACACGAAAGCTTACCTTGCAAGCTAGCTATCCAAGCCAAGAGTCCAACCACTCTCAAGTCCAAAAACAGCAGTATCACAATCTGATATGGACCAATAATACATCAATATTTATGCATCACAAGTATACAACTTAAAGACTACGCCTTTCCTTTACGTTTTACGTCTTAAGGCTTCCAACAAAGCCATAAGCCCATAGTCATATGATTCTGACTTAGTTCATTAATTACAGAAGTTCAACTTCCTTAATCTAGGGTCCACACACACCCATTAGCTTACTGTTCACACAGCACGGCTACTGTTCTGTGAGAACCCAGGATATCCGGATATCAGAAGGGACATATCCGGATATGTCATATCCGGATATCACACTGACCATATCCGGATATAACATATCCGGATACCCAGGTCCCATAACCGGATATCAATCAATATCCGGATATCTGTTCGACAAATATCCGGATATCTCACGACAGAATGCAGTTTCTGCATTTCGTGAATATTCAGTCCAAAGATCCAACTTTTAACACATGTACACGTTAAAGGGTCCATTTTTAAGCATATACAAGTTCACTTAGGTGTTGGTTACTTCATTTTAACCTTTTACATGCCAAGACATCACCTTTAAGCATTAAAACTTAAGATCAAGGGTGTAGGAAACTTACCCCAAGCTTTAAGCAGAATAGTGTGTGCTCTTGGAGCTCTCCCAAGACACTTCACACTCAGACCAAATAGGAGCACGAAAATGTACCCAAAGGTTGGTTCTTTCCCCTCACCAAGGTCACCACTTGACCTCAAAATGCCATGATCAAGCCTCACCACACCCAACTCTTCAACCAGCCCTCAAGGATTCACTCAACAGTGGCTGAGTGTGCAGCAAGCACCACTCCACACCCTCACAACCCACCCTACTATGTGTTTGTAAGAAGAAGAGAAGAAAGAATCATGGAGGAATAGGTCCAAGGCTCAAGAAATGGTGAAGGAGAAGCAATGAACAGTGCCAAGCCTTCAGAAACAGCCTCCTCCACGTTCAATATGGGCATGCCTAGGGTTTTGTGCCCTTAATGTGTCTATTTATAGGCACAAGGCCACTTATGCACAGTATTAGCCTTAATAGCAAAGTAAAAGATCTTGATCCCAAACTTTGGAATCTAGACCTACACATTTTTCTAAGATTTTTCATATTTTTATTTTATTTTTCGGAGCACCTTTCCGGTACGCGCTTTTCCATAGCCAGTATCAGTTCTGGCATCAGATTACATTATTTTGACTTGAAACTTGTTTTACATGTCCTACATAATATTCTAGTAATTATCACACATTCGTTATAATTTTCCGGGATACTTTTCCGGTACGCATTTATACCGAGTAGCAGAACCGGTATCTGCGCTTTTCTTCCGAAAGGCGACTTTCAGCATTTTTATTCATTCATTATAATTATTTAAGCCCAATAATAATTATTAAGGTCAATTATGGAATCATTTTCTAATTATCATAATTAATTCACTAATTACCCTAATTAGCGGTGCGGGTACTTACATTCACCCCACCTTTTTAAGGATTTTGTCCTCAAAATCAGAAACATACCTGTCTCGAAAGTCGGGATACTGTCGGAGAAGCTCATCATCTCGCTCCCACGTGCACTCCTCGGGACTACGTCCAGTCCACTGCACCTTGACCATCGGAATGATCTTGCTTCGAAGCTGTTTCTCGCCTCGATCGAGAATCTTGAGTGGTCCGACGGGAGTCTTTAGGTTCTCCCGAACCTCCACATCATCCGGCTGCACCACGTGCGAAGGATCTGCTATGTACTTCCGAAGCTGAGACACGTGAAACACGTCGTGAATGTTGGCTAGGTTCGGAGGTAAGGCAAGTCGATAGGCAACTGGTCCTACTCTACCCAGGATCTGGTAGGGCCCAATGAACCGCGGGCTCAACTTCCTCACTCCGAGTGCCCGTCCAACACCGGTGACAGGTGAAAGTTTCACAAACACGTGCTCACCCTCACTGAACTCCAGTGGACGATGCTTGACATCATAGTAGCTTTTCTGGCGATTCTGCGCCTGCTTCAACTTTTCCTTGATCATCTGGATCTGCTGGGTAGTATCTTGGACAAAGTCCAAGCCAAAAAGCTCTTTATCTCCAACCTCAGACCAGCAGGTAGGAGTCCGACACCTCCTACCATACAGCGCCTCGTAGGGTGCCATGCCCAGACTAGCATGAAAACTGTTGTTGTACGAGAATTCTACCAACGGAAGGTACCTATCCCATGCTGATCCCTGTTCCAACGTGCAAGCTCTCAACATGTCCTCCAATGTCTGGATGGTCCGCTCAGTCTGTCCGTCAGTCTGAGGGTGATAGGCGGTACTCAATCTCAACTGCGTACCAAAAGCCTCCTGCAGCGCCTCCCAGAACCGAGATGTGAACTTCGGGTCCCTATCACTGATGATACTCTCGGGCACCCCGTGAAGCCTCACAATCTCGCGGACATAAAGCTTGGCCAACCGCTCTGTAGTGAAGCTCACCTTCACAGGAAGAAAATGGGCAGACTTGGTTAATCTGTCCACAATGACCTAGATAGAGTCACAACCAGCCTGAGTCTTAGGCAATCCCACCACGAAGTCCATGGAAATACTCTCCCACTTCCACTGTGGAATCTCCAGAGGTTGAAGTTTACCAGACGGTTTCTGGTGCTCAATTTTCACTTTCTGACAAATAAGGCATTTGGACACGTAGACCGCTATGTCCTTCTTCATGCCCGACCACCAAAAATTCCTCTTTAAGTCCTGGTACATTTTTGTGGCACCAGGGTGGATAGTAAACCGGCCCTTATGAGCCTCTGCCATAACCTCTTCGGTCAATGGCCCTCGAGGAATAACAATCCTCTTCTGGAACAGCAGCAATCCATCCTCGTTCCAAGACACACCGTCTTGGTTCTTCACATAATCAAGGCACTCTCTTTGCACTTGCGCCTCTTTAATCTTTTCCATCAGCTCATTAATCACTTCTGCTGTTTCCATTTCGAGCAGTGCGCCCCCAAACAAGGAGTTCACTCTCAAGTCTCTGAACTTTTCGATCACCTCGTAGTCGCTCATCATCAAGCTGGATAAGCTCACAGATTTCCGACTCAAAGCATCGGCTACCACATTGGCCTTGCCAGGATGGTACCTCAACTCAAAGTCGTAGTCCTTCAAGAACTCCATCCATCTTCGCTGTCTCATGTTCAACTCTTTCTGGTCAAACAGATACTTCAGGCTCTTGTGATCACTGAATACAGCAAACTTTATGCCAAACAGGTAGTGCCTCCAAATCTTGAAAGCAAAAACAATGGCCGCCAACTCCAAGTCGTGAGTCGGGTAGTTCTCCTCATGAGGTTTCAACTGTCTTGAAGCGTAAGCAACCGCTTTCCCTTTCTGCATCAGCACACAGCCTAGTCCTTTACCAGAGGCATCGCAGTATAACTCAAACTGTTCCGCGGGATCAGGAAGGACTAACACTGGAGCAGTAGTCAGTCTCTCCTTTAACTCCTGGAAACACTCCTCACACTCATGTGTCCACACGAATGGAGTCTCCTTTCGGGTCAGGCGAGTCATCGGTAGCACCATTTTGGAGAATCCCTCTATGAACCTCCTATAGTACCCTGCCAAACCCAAGAAGCTTCTCACTTCTGTAACCGTCTTGGGCCTCTCCCAGTCCATCACGGCCTCAATCTTGTTAGGATCAACTGCAACTCCATCAGCGGAAATCACATGACCCAGAAATTTCACCGCCTTGAGCCAAAACTCACATTTTGACGGCTTAGCATATAGCTTTTTCTCTTTCAACACTTGCAAAACAATCTTCAAGTGCTCAGCATGCTCCTCCTCCGTCTTGGAGTAAATTAAGATGTCGTCAATGAAGACGATCACAAACTGATCCAGGTACGGCTGGAAGATCCTGTTCATGTAGTCCATGAACACTGCGGGTGCATTGGCGAGTCCAAACGGGATCACCAAGTACTCATAATGCCCGTACCTCGAGCGAAACGCTGTCTTTGGGACATCCTCCGGCTTTACCCGTATCTGATGGTAACCGGACCGGAGATCAATCTTGGAATACACGCAAGCACCCCTGAGCTGATCCAGCAAATCATCAATGCGTGGAAGAGGGTACTTGTTCTTGATTGTCACCTTGTTCAACTGTCTGTAGTCGGTGCACAACCACATGGTCCCATCTTTCTTTTTCACAAAAATGACCGGTGCTCCCCAGGGAGACACACTCGGCCGAATGAAATCTTTCGCTGAAAGCTCCTCGATATGCTTCTTCAGCTCTGCCAACTCTGGTGGCGACATCCGGTATGGAGCCAACGATATAGGCCCCACATCAGGCAATAAGTCTATGGAGAACTCTATCTCCCTCTGCGGTGGAAACTCAGGAATCTCCTCGGGAAACACCTCGAAGAATTCCCTCACCACAGGAATGCCAATGAGATCCTCCTGTGTCCCACTCACCAAACCTCCCAACATGACATAGCCAAATGCCCCTGCTCTCAAGGCCCTCCTCGCCTGCAGGACTGAAATGAACGGTGAGGAACTGGCTGTGGACCCACCCGGAGACATCACCACTTTTTTGGCACAGCAATCAATCAGTGCACAATTTCTGGACATCCAATCCATGCCCAGAATAATCTCAAGGTTGGCCATCGGCAATCCTATCAGATCTACCGAGAAGTCACGGCCATCCCACTGAAACGCTACATCGCGATGAACAGTGGAGGTCAAACATTTTTCTCCGGTGGCGGTGGTCACCCGCATCGGTGGAGAAAGCACATCACTGGGCAACTCAAGCCCCACGACAATAGGGGTAGCAACAAAAGAATGCGTTGCCCCGGAATCAAACAATACATCAACAGCTGAACCACCAATGGTAACAGTACCTCTGACCAGGTTCAGAGCTCTGTCCGACTGCTGACGATCAAGTGTGTATACTCGCCCTGTAGTAGGTGGCACGACTGGTGCCCCAGTAGGAACCATCTGCAATGGCACAGCCTGCACTGCAGCAACTCTCGCCGTCGGGCAATCTCTGGAGTAGTGGCCCTCCTTGCCACACTGGAAACAAATCAGCTGACCGGTAGAACACGGCCCAAAGTGTGACTTCCCGCATCCCGAGCATCTGGGGGCAGGAGGTCTAGCTGCGTTCCCCTGAGTAGCAGTCTTTCTAAACTGGTTTGGCGCTTGCTTAGCCGCCAACTGTTTGCCCTTGCCCTTGTTTGCAAAATTTATGTTCTTCCAGGTAGCGGAACCGCCGGTACCCTGTGGCACCTCAATCTTGGCCTTCTTGGCCTGACTCGCACGACAGTAGTCCTCAATGTCGCGGCATTGCTGAACCAACGCCCCGAAGTCTCTCGAAGCGGAGCCAGCAAGATGTCCAGCAATGTCCTCATTAAGCCCCCTCCGGAACTTTGCCGCAAGAAATACAGGAGTCGGTCTCGCCATGCGGAAATGAGCGAACTTGACCAGCTCATTAAACTTAGCCAGGTACTCGTCGACAGACAACGAGCCCTGTACCAACCGGTCAAACTCTCCCTGCTTCCTCTCCTGTGAGTCATAAGGAAAGTAATGACCCAGAAAGCTCTCCTCGAAGAATGGCCACGTCATCACATGGCCCTGCATCTCGTAGAGGTGAGAAAGGTTGGTCCACCACTAGTGAGCCTCGCCCTCCAGCATGTAAGTGGCGAACAACAGCTTCTGCGGATCGGTGCACTGCATGATCCGGAAAATCTTATCCAGCGCATGTAGCCATCTGGCAGCAACAATGGGATCATAAGATCCGTCGAACGAAGGTGGCTTATGCTTGCGGAAAGCATTCAGCCGGCGATCGATCTCGTCACGATCCTCAGCAATTACGGGGATGGTCTGCATAGCCCCCGTCAAGTGACTGCCCTCACCCATCTGACTCTGGGTGTCCTCCTGTTGACTAGGCGGAGGTGGAGGCGGTGGCGGCGGTGGAGGTGGTGGAGGACACTGGCCAGCAGCAGGACCAGCCCTCAACTCCTCCAACATGACCCTCATCATAGTCATATTGGCCATCCGGTTTTCCTCCAGAACCTCTGCCGTGGCTCGCCGGTTCGCATCTCGAATAGCGTCCAGCATCGCCTGGTTTGTCAGCCTCGTGGCTTCCTGGTCGGCTAGTCGGGCCGCCTGCATCTCAGCCAATGCAGCCAGGATAGGATCCGATTGATCCTCACTCGTACTAGTGTTCCTCCTTGGTGGCACCATGACTCTGCACAAGTTACACAAAGAATGAGTTGATCAGGCCCACGCCATGTGGTCACATATGCATTATCATAACACACACCAATCAGAGAGAACGCAAAGTAGACACGCAACGACACATCCTAAGTTATTGCAATACATACAGGCTTTTCCCTAGAAAGTGCTTTGATACCATAAAATGTAACAGCCCGTGTTAACCCGGATTGTTAACATACTATCGTATTAAGCCACGCTTAATTAAAATGCGGAATAACTTTTTCTTTAATTCAATTATGACGTCATTAAACTTAACCAACTTGTTTACTTAATCAATTTCATAAAATACTGCCTGTATGTAAATTGCAAGACCAATAACGGAATACCTCATATATAAATATAATGTGAGTATCTAAGCCACAGGACTACAACACGTAGCCTGAGACAAAATCCTGATACTTTAATTACAACATCAAATTAAAAGACAATAGTCAAACCATGTGGCATGGACAAACCCCATGCTCACCAAATAAGGCAACAATGCCCAATAACAGTCTCAACATAAACTTAACAGAAAACATAACGACAGTCAATAATCAGCAATCAACAACCAGCAAGTCAGCATATCATAAATATCAACTCAACTCTGGCCTCCTGCCACCTGAGCCCTCAACATTACCTGATCCTAAAATAAGCGTCCCCAAACGTGGGGTGAGATCTCTAAACAAGAAATCTCAGTAAGACAAGGGGTCCTCAAGGATCTTCCACCCCAAGCTCACTTACATGTGTAATATAAGTTCAAAAACAGTATTTACAATATAAGTTCCAAAACTATGCGATGCAGCAATTAATCATGCCATGTGTGTTTATCAAATCTACTGGCCAGAGAAATGCAGGAATACGTCTATACCTACATGAGTACAAGGAACACCGCTTGCACCTCACCCACAGCCTCACCATCTTGTATGTACTACATATAGGTGGACACCACATGCATATCATAAAAGCACATTGCATATAATAGCTCAACAGCATTTCCAAAACATCAAAGCATGTAACACAGCATGCATAAACCACATCCCCATGGGACATGGTGGAACCACAAAATGGATAAACCGAGGACACGAAAGCTTACCTTGCAAGCTAGCTATCCAAGCCAAGAGTCCAACCACTCTCAAGTCCAAAAACAGCAGTATCACAATCTGATATGGACCAATAATACATCAATATTTATGCATCACAAGCATACAACTTAAAGATTACGCCTTTCCTTTACGTTTTACGTCTTAAGGCTTCCAACAAAGCCATAAGCCCATAGTCATATGATTCTGACTTAGCTCATTAATTACAGAAGTTCAACTTCCTTAATCTAGGGTCCACACACACCCATTAGCTTACTGTTCACACAGCACGGCTACTGTTCTGTGAGAACCCAGGATATCCGGATATCAGAAGGGACATATCCGGATATGTCATATCCGGATATCACACTGACCATATCCGGATATAACATATCCGGATACCCAGGTCCCATATCCGGATATCAATATCCGGATACCATATCCGGATATCGATATCCGGATATCTGTTCGACAAATATCCGGATATCTCATGACAGAATGCAGTTTCTGCATTTCGTGAATATCCAGTCCAAAGATCCAACTTTTAACACATGTACACGTTAAAGGGTCCATTTTTAAGCATATACAAGTTCACTTAGGTGTTGGTTACTTCATTTTAACCTTTTACATGCCAAGACATCACCTTTAAGCATTAAAACTTAAGATCAAGGGTGTAGGAAACTTACCCCAAGCTTTAAGCAGAATAGTGTGTGCTCTTGGAGCTCTCCCAAGACACTTCACACTCAGACCAAATAGGAGCACGAAAATGTACCCAAAGGTTGGTTCTTTCCCCTCACCAAGGTCACCACTTGACCTCAAAATGCCATGATCAAGCCTCACCACACTCAACTCTTCAACCAGCCCTCAAGGATTCACTCAACAGTGGCTGAGTGTGCAGCAAGCACCACTCCACACCCTCACAACCCACCCTACTATGTGTTTGTAAGAAGAAGAGAAGAAAGAATCATGGAGGAATAGGTCCAAGGCTCAAGAAATGGTGAAGGAGAAGCAATGAACAGTGCCAAGCCTTCAGATCAGCCTCCTCCACATTCAATATGGGCATGCCTAGGGTTTTGTGCCCTTAATGTGTCTATTTATAGGCACAAGGCCACTTATGCACAGTATTAGCCTTAATAGCAAAGTAAAAGATCTTGATCCCAAACTTTGGAATCTAGACCTACACATTTTTCTAAGATTTGTCATATTTTTATTTTATATTTCGGAGCACCTTTCCGGTACGCGCTTTTCCATAGCCAGTATCAGTTCTGGCATCAGATTACATTATTTTGACTTGAAACTTGTTTTACATGTCCTACATAATATTCTAGTAATTATCACATATTCGTTATAATTTTCCGGGATACTTTTCCGGTATGCATTTATACCGAGTAGCAGAACCGGTATCTGCGCTTTTCTTCCGAAAGGCGACTTTCAGCATTTTTATTCATTCATTATAATTATTTAAGCCCAATAATAATTATTAAGGTCAATTATGGAATCATTTTCTAATTATCATAATTAATTCACTAATTACCCTAATTAGCGGTGCGGGTTCTTACATTCTGCGCAATCAGGATCTGCACAAGCTGCAGCTGCAAATACTGAACCTCCACCATCATATGCTCAACCTACATTAGCACCTGCTACCTCTGAACCAGTCTCTGGTCAATCTCAGCCATCTGATCAAAGACCACCACGAAACCCTTCCCAAAGGACGTGCAACAAATACTGGGTTGTTGATGTGCTAGGTAACTGAGTCCTAAACCAATATTTTAAACTTGTATTAATCTTATATACACACCCTTTAATTCTTACAATTTCTTTTTTATCTTCTTCTTGCATTAACAAAATTGTACTAGCTGATAATGGAGTGGCTGATGCGGAAAGACTACGTGTGCGGGATGTATTGGTACTTCCTCCTCATAAGAAAGTAGTAGTGGAATGGAATGAGGACAATCAGCCTGTCGGGGAGGCAGCTGCCCTATTGCTTGGTTTTTTGGGTCACCTTGCATGCAACCCAAACATATTCCCTATCAGTTATGAGAGGTGGCCTAAAATACCCCCCATCTACAAGGAAGATGTTTGGCTAAACACTATTAAGGTAACAATGGTTCATAAATTTTGTAACAGGCCCAATGTTATAATTATATCCACATTGTGTGTAATTTTGAGCTTATTACTCTCTTCCTCATCATTCTCTTGTAATAATTGTTGTCATTGGTCTAAATATTGTCATCTTATTTTGTTATATAAATCATATTGCCATCACTTGGATAAAAAAATGTATATGTACCTTAAAGTTTGATCAATTGTTGTCACTTGGATCAATATTTGTTGCTTGGATCAATGCTATCAGAATATCACATGCATTTCTTAATGTGTGTTGCTTGACTCTGATGCTTTGTCATTTTTATAGTGCACGTTGACTTGTCAACTAAATCAACATTGCTCCTTTAGGAAATTAAGTAGAATGTTACAATTTTCAGTGTTGTGGTATTTGGGACTGAATTATGAAAATGGGGTAGGAACTCAACTTAAACCATTAAAGCTCAAGTTGGTAGGAAGTCAATTTTCATACATGTGTTATGTTGCCTAATTCTTTTATTGTTCCTGAACTAAATATTTTGTAAACATTGTCTTCGATTAATGTATGATTTATTTTTCCCCAAAATTTCAGGTTCCTGACTTGGGATCTCCTGGAATTAGAAAATCCTCCAATGCTAGTCATAACCCTTCTCTTGGACCAGCATCTTCAAATCATGGACCCACACCACCAGCATCTTAATATTGGACATCATTTCAAAGTTTTTGATGGAACATGTATTGTGGATATTAAGTTCCCTGAACCACTGCTTATGCACTGAGTGCTATATTAGATGTTTGACATTATATTTTAAATTTTCATGTTTTTTGATATTAAGCATTTCGTAGGTATGTTTTGCTTATTACCTAGGAATAGGTTTTATATTTTTGGTGGTTTTGTATATTCAGTGGCACCCCAATATGTATGTCACTCACTCATTCTGTTTTGGATGTTAGGAATTTCCTGGGTATGTTTTGCTTATTACCTAGGAATAGGCTTTATATTTTTGGTTTTTTGGTTATTCAGTGGCACTCCACTATGTATGTCATTCACTCCTAATGTCAATATTGAATATATATTTACCTTTTTCTATAGTCTTCTACTCAATGCTTAAATATCCCTTTTGCATAAATTACTATTACATATTAGAATATAGGATTTGTTATAAAAATAAAATAAAAAATATTTTCTTTTTGAGTACAATCAATTTGCCGACACAGTTAATGGACACCATACCTGCTGCCTGCATTTCGAGTTCTAGCGGTTCATCTAACCGCATGCAATAATTATTATTGCAATTCATGAAATCAGTCTGACGACATCAACCGCCAATTCAAACGCTTACATATGCTTAAATCTGGCGGTTAATCTAACCGCTTGGAAATATCTTTTATGCCAGTTATGAAGTCATCTCCGATGACACAGGACGTCACGTGGGCCGCCTTGAAATGTCAGTGGCTGATATTCCAGCGGGTTATCTAAACCGCCTGTGAATACTTGGCGACAGTAATAACCCAGGCGGATTACAAACCGCCAAATGAAGAAAACAAAGGCGGTTTTAACCGCCTATATATATCAAACGAATCGCCTGTAGATACCTACTTTCTTGTAGTGGTTGAAAGCTCGTGATCATATACCTTTTGAAAAAGAAGGAAGTACTGTGGAGGTACTGGAAGAAAAAGCTGAAGATGTAGAGGTTGGTGCCCCTAAGGTTGAGTTGAAACCATTATCCGACACTTTGAAGTATGTGTTTATGGGAGAGGGTGATACTTACCCAGTAATCATCAACAAAGACCTCTGAAGGCCAAGAAAAAGAGCTGGTTGAAGTTTTAAAAGCTCACAAGACCGCCATAGGATGGTCTATTACTGATTTGAAGGGCATAAATCCTTCTTTTTGTACACATAAGATTCTTATGGAAGATGATATCAGACCCGTGAGACAACCACAAAGAAGATTAAACCCAACAATGAAGGAGGTGGTAAGAAAAGAAGTTGTAAAGCTTCTTGATGCAGGAATGATTTACCCAATTTCTGATGCTGCGTGGGTAAGCCCAGTTCAAACAGTGCCAAAGAAAGGTGGTGTGACAGTAGTTACCAATGCAAAGCAGGAGTTGATCCCAACCAGAACTATCACAGGTTGGAGAATGTGTGTCGATTACAGAAGATTGAACACAGCTACTCGAAAAGATCATTTCCCACTACCTTTTATTGATCAAATGCTGGAAAGACTAGCGGGCCACTCTTATTATTGCTTCTTGGATGGTTATTCAGGCTACAACCAAATACCTGTAGCTCCTGAAGACCAGGAAAAGATAGCTTTTACTTGCCCATTTGGAGTCTTTGCATACAGAAGAATGTCGTTCGGCCTCTGCAATGCACCTGCCACCTTCCAAAGGTGTATGCTCTCCATCTTTTCTGATATGGTGGAGAAAGGTTTAGAAGTATTTATGGATGACTTCTCTGTTTTTGGTTCTAACTTTGATTCTTGTTTGAAAAATTTGTCTAAAGTTTTGAAAAGATGTAATGAGACTAATCTGGTTCTGAATTGGGAAAAGTGCCATTTTATGGTAACTGAAGGTATAGTACTGGGACACAAAATCTCAAATGCAGGGATTGAAGTTGATAAAGCAAAATTGATGGTAATTGAACAACTTCCCATTCCCGTAAATGTAAATGCTGTTAGGAGTTTCCTAGGACATGCAGGTTTTTACAGGCGGTTCATCAAGGATTTCTCCAAGATTGCTAAACCATTGAGCCAACTCTTGGTGAAAGACTCCGAGTTTGTGTTTGATGATGCATGTTCGAAGGCATTCCATTTGTTGAAAGAGAAGCTTACTACAGCTCCTGTACTTACAGCTCCTGATTGGAACCTTCCATTTGAACTCATGTGTGACGCCAGTGCTTATGCAATTGGTGCAGTCCTTGGTCAGCGTAAGGAAAAATTGTTACATGTTATTTACTATGCTAGCAAAGTTTTGAATGATGCTCAGGTTAATTATGCAACAACTGAGAAAGAAATGTTAGCAGTGGTTTATGCACTAGACAAATTTAGGCCTTACTTGTTAGGATCTAAAATCATTGTTTTCACTGACCATTCTGCTATTAAGTTTTTGATGACTAAGCAGGATGCCAAACCACGACTGCTGAGGTGGATGCTACTCTTTCAAGAGTTTGATTTGGAGATCCGGGACAAAATCGGAGTAGAGAACAAAGTGGCTGATCATCTCTCCAGAATTCAGGCAAAAGAGCTACAAGATAGTTCGGAAAAAGAAATCAATGACTATTTTCCTGATGAAAAGGTAATGGCAGTCTTTGTTCCTCCATGGTTCGCAGATTTTGCCAATTACAAAGTTGTAAGGGAGTTGCCTCCTAACCTTACAAGGCAACAACAAAAGAAATTTCTGGGGATGTAAGGCTATATTTCCGGGAGGATCCATATCTCTATTTCCAATGTGCTGATGAGATCATTCGCAGATGTTTCCCCGAGTTTGAAATGAGTCAAATTTTGTGGCATTGCCATTCTTCCAACTATGGAGGCCACTTTGGAGGTAATAGAACCGCTCAGAAAGTCTTGCAAAGCGGTTACTACTGGCCAACACTCTTTAAGGATGCGAAAGATTGTGTGGAAAAATGTGATAAGTGTCAGAGAACAGGTAATATCTCACGCAAGGATGAGATGCCTCTGAATAATATTCTAGAGGTAGAACTGTTTGATGTATGGGGCATTGACTTTATGGGTCCATTTCCATCATCTTATTCCAACCAGTATATCCTTGTTGCTGTGGATTATGTTTCTAAGTGGGTAGAAGCTGTTGATCTTCCTACTAATGATGCTAAGGTGGTTGTAAATTTTCTG
>JAVKPL010013516.1:0-73461 GCA_032173675.1 Gastrolobium villosum | reverse complement strand
TATTTATTATTACTGTCAATACTATACATACACCCATATCCCTATTGCTTGTTTGTGCGCATTGATTGGAGTATTGCCAATGGGTTATTATCTATCTTCTAGATATCTCTGAGTGCATATACTTATACGGTTCAAGAAGACCAAAAAAAAAATATAATTATGATTAGAAGGTCCGGATCAACACTTGTGTAAATTGTGAACTTATTTTAAAGATCCTCTTTTCCTTTTCGTAGCTTTGTAATCAGATCAGAGCAAATGAAACTAATTGAGTGATATGGTGTCTCTCTCTATTTATGTCCACTTGATTGCATTGCGTATATATTTTACTTTTAAGAAGACTTTGCGAGCCCAACAGTTGATAGCCTTGCGATAGCAGTTGAAAGTAATCGAGTCACACATGTCAGCAAGACAGCAACCATATATAAAAACAAAACAATAGTCAAGTTTTTGAAATATCCTAGTCCTGTCCTTCGAATAATTCTGTGCATCTTTATTTGTGAAGGAATATTTATATATAGAGCAAATTTCAGTATCCGGTTTTAGTCCGTAACAAATAAAAAGATCCATCATGGTTTCTAAGAAATTCAAAATGGATCCATTCAATTGAAATCGTAGTCCTCACAAATTCAAAAAAGACCCATATTAATCCCTAAAAGAACTAAAATAGGTCCATTTTGAATTTCTTGGGGACCACGATGGGCCTTTTTATTCGCTAGGAACTAAAGCGGGTATCATAAATTTTATTGAGGACCAAAAATGATATTTACTCTTATATCTATTTTTATTGTTTGTTTCAAGAGGAGAGATATTCTTACTACGAAAATCTTCTATTAACAACTCACTAACTATCTAATCAACATCTTCTCTTTTTTCAAAAAAAATTTAGCATTCCCACTCTTTAATTCAATGGTAATTAGATAGGTAGTAAATTAGTAGTAAAAAAATTTGATACTAAGAATATTATTCCGCTTGTTTCAAATCAAGATGTTCGATACATACGATAATATCTTTTCTTTTGTTCAAATAAATCATGAAGTTTGACTTTTGGTGTATTAGTAATGTAATTATTTTACAGTTTACCAAATAAAAAATGTAAACTACTCAGTACTCACCATAATAACGCCTTTGACGGTTTCGTTAGTGTAGAATTCTGGTTCCTTGTCTTGGAGATCCAACATAGTATCAATCAGCGTCATATTCCTTCGGTCTTTTCCGGCACTGATCTTGTTCCTGTTTCTCCGGTGCTCATCGAGGAGTTTCTGAAAGAAGCTATCGACCTTGTTCATCACCTGCACCATCCTCTTTTCCACACCTTGAAAATCAATCCATTGCAGTATTGGAAAGAAGTCATTCAAATTACCACTTCCTTGTAACTCTGCAAACTCTTTCATAAGAAACTGAAACTCTCTCCCTTCTTCAGCAACCGCATCCTTCCCATAGTACCTTTTCCCAGAGATCATCCTCAGCATGATGTTGAAAGAAAGCTCCAATAGTCTCGGCCTCATGTCCACCACCTTTGACACGTGTCCTCTGCACTCTTCATATAGTTGCTTCACCAACAGTTGAACCTCTTCCTCTCGAATTCTTGCAAACATGGCAAGACGGTTGGTAGATAACAGTTCAACTGTTATTAAACGGCGAAGGTTGCGCCAATGATCGCCATAGGAAGCGAATCCCACTGATTTATGATTGTAGTTGAGGTGTTTCCCAGCAAGGCTGTGAGGACGGTTTGCAAAAGTGATATCATTCTTGGAAAGGCATTCTTCTACTGCAGAAGGTGATGACACGACGAGGACATTTTTGGTTCCGAGGTGGAGAACAAATATGTGGCCATATTTCTCTGTGAGATTATGCAGGCATCTGTGTAGAGGTTCTTTTATCAAATGAAGATGACCTATAACTGGTAAAGCAGGTGGGCTAGGTGGGAGGTTTCTATGCTTGGCTTTTCTCTTTAGTACGTATTTAGAGAAAAAGAGAAAAAGAAAGATGAGAAATATTGAAGTGGGTATTGGCCACCCAGGAACTTCTTCCATTGGGAGAAAAACAGCGTTGGCTGTTTGCAATTTGTGCCATGTACACGCCTATATATTGGTATTATTAAATGATTGAAATTAAAATAACGAAGGGTGTTGATGCTCGGCTGTTTGACGCACCAGGGGCGTTTGTTATCGGAATTTTTTTTAAATAGTAGCGAAATCTAATAGATAGAGAAATAATTGAAAAGATGGATAAAGTGAAATAGGTAGAAAAATGTATAAAAAAAAATTGTTTGGTGGGGGAAAACTTTAATGGGAAAATTATGTAACTTTATGAAATCGACAGTGCATTAAAAGTGAGATAATCGGTTTTCCGAAAATCCCACCTTCAAATTGGGTTTTTGAACAGTGCGGATATCTATGTTTCTCATAAATCCATACTTCCTAGATAGATGGGTTTTTGGAGAAAATATGTTGAAACAAACATGGTGTTTCTAAAAGTCATACTTGAGAAAGATAGATATCCTCCAAAAACCATCCCAACCAAACACCACCTTAGGGTTTTTTGACATTTTAATATATTAATTTAGTATTTGATTCATGCTACTCACCCATGAGGGTCCCTTTGGAAACTCATAGGATTGTGCCACGTAGCACAATCTCGTTAATCTCGTTATCATAAAATTTCGGAAGGCAATAACTTTTCACTCAGGTATCTAAATCAAATGATTTTTTTTATTTCACATAACTTTTTGATCTATGCAATGAAACTTCATTTGACATATTTTATCTTCTATTAATACAGTTCAAATTGCAGCAATAGTTCCCAATTTTTACAAATTCGAACTATGTTTGTGAAAGATAAAATATATTAAATGAAATATCATTAAGTAGATCTCGAAAAAATTATGTGAAATAAAAAAAATTAGTTGATTTTGTAACGACCCAAAATTAAAAGTTAAAACAATGGAGTCGCCATCAATTTTATTGAATTTGAAAAATTGGAAAAACTTTTATTGCAAAGTGTTCTTAAAATTTAGATTAAGGTTTGAGAGTCTAATTATGCACATAAAATGGTGGAAACTTAACCTCACTACACCCCGACACATTCGTTTAAAAATTGTTATCTCTAATTTATAGCATTTAAAAATATTTGATTTATCCCTTAAAAAAATATGATCATTTAGGAAGAAGAGAAATAATTTATTAAACTTTATTTTAGCTTGACGGAAAGAGTTTCGCTCCAACGTATCCTCATGTGATTCAAAGCTACGTTGTTCTTAAGAAAATACTTGTGTGTTGATTGATTTTAATTTTGAAAATTCATTTGATTATTTTCGATGTTCCTGAATCATCAGGTTGTCCCAACCAAAATGATCCGAGCAAGATGTAGGATTAACAAGCTATCTCAACTCGGCCTAATCCATATATAATAATTTTAATATTATAATTTTATTACGACTCATGGATCAACAAGCTATCCCAGCCAAAATGACCCAAACAAAATATTTCGGACTAACAAGCCGTTACGACTCAGTTAACTCTCATTTTAATTAATAGCAAAATGATATTATTTATTCTTTACGTTCTAAATTAACCCAAAATTAATTATTTTAACTGAAAATTTCTAATTATTTGTTTATTTTTAATTATTTCTAAAATAATTTAAAATCACCCGAATATCATAGTCAAAATGATTATAAAAATAATGAGATTAACAAGCCGTCACGGCTCAACTAATTTCTCCTTTTATTATAAATATAACTTGTGATTTATTTTCATGATCAACTACATAATAATAATAATAATAATAATAATAATAATAATAATAATAATAATAATAATAATAATAATAATAATAATCATCATCAGAACGACTAAAAATACGAAGGAAGAAAAAAAAAGAAAAAAAAAAACTTCAATGCATAAAAAACTAAACCGAAGCCATAGATGGAAATGTTGACGTTCGAGTGTTATGTGGAACAGTGACCATTGTGCCACTGTTCTCGTTCTTTATTACCGGAATGCCACGCGATCGGACTTATTTCCCAAAGTGCCACGCAGGGTAGTTCGCCCCCGTCAGCAGCGACCTCGGTGGGCTGATGTGTCACCGAAAAGGTGGTGCAGGAGTTCGCTGACGTCAGCAGCGAACTACACAGCATTTAATGCTGCATCTGCCGCGCCACGTGTCAAACATGCACAGAGGTCGCGTCCGACGTAGGCGAACTCTGTGCAACGGCTAGTCAGCCACGTGGCTGACATGCACAAAGGTCGCGTCCGACGTGGGCAACCTTTGTGCAACGGTCACATCCCAACCCCCTATATAAACACCCCCCCCCCCCACCATCCCTCTCCCCACACCCTCAGCCACCCCTTCTCCCTCTCTTACTCTCTTGATTTTTCTTCTCTCACTCTTCCTCTCTCAATTATATTTGTCTCTCTCTTTTATTTTCATTTGAGGTTAGTAATGCATTTAATTAAATTTTGTTTATTTTGTTATTGTTATTTAATTGCTTTAATTTATATTATATTTAGCATAATACATTAAGTTAGATGACATATTAATTGTTATGTTATTTCAATTAGTTTAATATTTATACTTTATTAATATGATTTAGGGTTTAGGAATATTTTTAGGATTAATTTTATCATACATTAGGTTAGATGACATATTATTTATTTTATTATTTAAATTTGTCTAATATTAGTATTTTAGTAGTAATATATAAAATAATGTTAGTTGTTAAATATGTTATATTACTTTAATTAGTTTAATATTTGTACTTTAGTAATTACATTTTAATGTTAGGGTTTAGGAATATTTGTAAGATTAATTTTATCACACATTAGATTAGATAACATTTTATTTATTTTATTATTTAAATTAGTCTAATATTTAAATAATGTTAGTTTTTAATTATGTTATATTATTTTAATTAGTTTAATATTTGTACTTTAGTAATTACATTTTAATGTTTGTAGTTAAATAACATATAGTTTAATTAATAATGTAATAAATTATTTTTTATGCATTATTTATTAATATGATTTAGGGTTTAGGAATATTTGTAGGATTAATTTTATCACACATTAGGTTAGATGATATTTTATTTATTTTATTATTTAAATTAGTCTAATATTAGTAGTTTAGTAATTGCATATAAAATAATGTTAGTTTTTAATTATGTTATATTATTTTAATTAGTTTAATATTTTAATAATGACATGAAACTTGAATTTTTTATTTGTAGTATGTAATATTTAATTCATTATGGAGTATGGAATAATTAATTAAACTTGATAATTTAATTATTTTTTTAATAATTTTTCTATTTATTATTTGTAAATAGATTCATGGAGCAACCACAGCCGCAGCAGACGACAGCCATTCAACCTGGTCCATTGGTGCCGTCGCTGCTGACGTTGCAGGAAAAACACATATCAACGCATGTATGGAACCAATCTGGTGATGAGAATGCAGATAATCGTGTCCTAAACGTTAGACACGGTGGTACGTGGGACCATTTGAATATACATGAGGAGATTCATCCTTATCTTCAGCAAGCGGGATTTTATCAGCTTGCGCGTATGCGCAACCAGGAGGTTAGTGATACGTACAGTAGATAATAAAAATACATACATCTTGTATAGTTAATAAATTGTGATAAAATGTAATATACCTTTGTATTTTCAGCTTGATCACCCACTTATTTCGGCCCTTGTGGAGAGATGGCGTCCTGAGACGCGCACATTCCACATGAGCATGGGTGAGGTTACAATTACTTTAGAGGATGTCCACCATCTCTTTGGATTGCCAACAGATGGAGAGGTCGTCTCTGGCCGCGTCGGAGGTCATCCCTATCCGCAGATGGTTACAGATTTATTGGGCGTGACGCCCAGTCGTCAGCGCGACTTGTACAAGAGCCAACTTTCGCTGATATTTTTGAAGGAGCAGTATTTAAACTGGCATGAGTGGTCTAACAATGAAGTTAGTCGCATGAGATACACTCGTGCATTGATATTGCGCATTATCGGTGGTTGCCTTTTCACGGAGACTGCATCTAGCTTCGTGCATGCGCGATATCTCCTATTTTTGGATGATTTTCTTAAGACGGGGACGTATTCTTGGGGTTCTGCTGTCTTGGCAACTTTGTACAGGGAGTTGTGCAAGGCTACTGACCCAGAACGATCGGACATGGGGGGCTGTGCCCTGTTACTACAGTTGTGGGCATGGACACGTTTCCCTACTATCTCACCAGCACTCCCTCCGATCCCTAACCTGCCAGTTATTTTCGGCGCAAGGTATTTGTCTTGTCAAAATTAAAAAAATTATTAAGATTTTGTTGCCTGTTTGATTAGTAGCTAAATAATGCGTTGTTATTTTGCAGGTTTAATAGCTTTACGTCGATACGACGTCGGTTTACACATATTAGACGCTATCGTCATCATATGGACGCCATGCCTATACGCAGTATACGGTGGTGTCCATACGACGGATACATTGAACATCAGCCGTCGGAGGAGGAGTCACGCAAATGGTTAGCTGTATGCCCACTCATACACTACCAGATTGTTGTCTACCAGTAGCCAGATAGAGTGCTGAAGCAATTTCATTATCAACAGCCAATACCCAACCATCCGTTCATGAGTTCGGAGCTGCTGACTATCACCCTGACTGGTAAAGGCGACGTAGACTGGCGGGAGCGACATGGACTTTATATTGCGCAGTGGCATTCTAGACATGCCCTTGTTGTGCAGGGTCTAGAGCCCATGCAGGGACACGGCCATCTATCCATCAACAGCACATATATGCAGTGGTATTTTCAGCATACACGTAGATGGATGATGCAGAGATCGGCCATTCGAGCGCATGTGGTATGTTAATTTTACATCGTTTCATCACTATTATGATAAATTTTATTTATATTTTCTTCAATAACATCATACTTTTAACATTATATTCACTACGCAGAGTGATCGCATGGAGACAGTGCTGCACATGGCATCGGACGAGGCGCAAGGTGCATTCTCCTACCGTCAGATCTACGACGAGACTCTTCAGATGATGTCTGCGTTCGACGAGTTTGGTAGACTGACAGAGCCTGGAGAGCATGCACCTCCTCCGGTCGTGGTGCAGACAGTGGAGCCGCCTCGACATCCCCGTGTTAGCCAGCGTGTGCGCCATGAGGGATTGCCACTTCATCATCAGTCTCCAGCTATTGCCGATAGGCCTGTGCTTGTGCAGTCTCTTCCACACCGTCCACCTGGGCAGTTTTACGCACCAGCTTACCCATCAGGTGGTCCTTCCCAGTGTGGCCTCCTGCAGGCGGTCCGTCTCAGCCTAATGTCCCTTCGTCGCAGTACGGGTACCCTTGGTTTTCAGCAATGTCGCACCCGTACCCTGCATATCAGCCACACTTCAGTCAGCCATCATATCCGCATGCTGAGCCATCTGCACATGAGCAGACCCAGTTTGCAGGACAGTCGAGTTCGCAGCCTCAGCCAGGCCTGGATGAGTTCACACAGGATTACATACTGACATTTGACTCTCCAGCCGTCGTGGCCACACCGCATGCATTTTCGACTGACTTCCTTCAGTCACCCTATTCTGGTCATGCAGGTGTGCTTTCACATGAGGACATTGGCAGTTTAGGCGATGATGTGCATGGAGACGCACCGTCGAATGCAGCTGTTGCAGACCCTGGAGACGATGGAGGCGAGATTAGGCGTAACCCAGATAGACAGGCCATAGAACGGTGTTTGTTATCACCATTTGAGCATAACCAGGCACGTTGTGCCAAATATCATGGGAGGAGGCAACAGCAGTGATTCATCGTATTTATAATCTTAATGTTGTTTTAGCACTGCTTCATATGTAATTACTGTCTTTTTTTTTATACTTGGTGGTTTTTTGTAATTAGATGGTGGATTTTTTGTAACGAAAAGGAAATAAAATTAAATGAACTTGACCATCCTCTTTTCCACACCTTGAAAATCAATCCATTGCAGTATTGGAAAGAAGTCATTCAAATTACCACTTCCTTGCAACTCTGCAAACTCTTTCATAAGAAACTGAAACTCTCTCCCATAGTACCTTTTCCCAGAGATCATCCTCAGCATGATGTTGAAAGAAAGCTCCAATATTCTAGGCCTTATGTCCACAACCTTTGACACGTGTCCTCTGCACTCTTCATATAGTTGCTTCACCAACAGTTGAACCTCTTCCTCTCGAATTCTTGCAAACATGGCAAGACGGTTGGTAGATAACAGTTCAACTGTTATTAAACGGCGAAGGTTGCGCCAATGATCGCCATAGGAAGCGAATCCCACTGATTTATGATTGTAGTTGAGGTGTTTCCCAGCAAGGCTGTGAGGACGGTTTGCAAAAGTGATATCATTCTTGGAAAGGCATTCTTCTACTGCAGAAGGTGATGACACGACGAGGACATTTTTGGTTCCGAGGTGGAGAAGAAATATGTGGCCATATTTCTCTGTGAGATTATGCAGGCATCTGTGTAGAGGTTCTTTTATCAGATGAAGATGACCTATAACTGGTAAAGCAGGTGGGCTAGGTGGGAGGTTTCTATGCTTGGCTTGTCTCTTTAGTACATATTTAGAGAAAAAGAGAAAAAGAAAGATGAGAAATATTGAAGTGGGTATTGGCCACCCAGGAACTTCTTCCATTGGGAGAAAAACAGCATTGGCTGTTTGCAATTTGTGCCTTGTACAAGACTATATATTGGTATTATTAAATGATTGAAATTAAAATAATGAAGGGTGTTTGGGCTCTTTGACCCATTAGGGTTTTTTTTGACATTTTAATATATTAATTTGGTATTTGATTCATGCTATTTACCGACAAGGGTGGTTGAGTGACTCGAGGGACCTAGCGGCACTAGTACCCCGCATCACTTCACACATTCATTTTTTTTTTTTTGCCAATTGAGTAACGCCCCCTCCTTGGAAAACTCATAGGATTTTGTCACGTGGCACAATCTCGTTAATCTCATTATCGTAAAATTTCGGATGGCAATAACTTTTGACTCAGATATTTTTTTATTTCACATAACTTTTTGATATCTATGCAATGATATCTCATTTGACATATTTTATCTTCTATTAATACAGTTCAAATTGCAGCAATAGTTCCCAATTTTTACAAATTCGAACTATGTTTGTGAAAGATAAAATATATCAAATGAAGTGTTATTGCATAGATCTTAAAAATTTATGTGAAATAAAAAAAAATAGCTGATTTTGTAACGACCCAAATTTAAAAGTTAAAACAATGGAGTCGCCATCAATTTTATTGAATTGGAAAAATTGGAAAAACTTTTATTGCAAAGTGTTCTTAAAATTTAGATTAAGGTTTGAGAGTCTAATTATGCACATAAAATGGTGGAAACTTAATCTCACTACACCCCGACACATTCGTTTAAAAATGGTTATCTCTAATTTATAGCATTTAAAAATATTTGTTTTATCCCTTAAAAAAATATGATCATTTAGGAAGAAGAGAAATAATTTATTAAACTTTATTTTAGTTTGACGGAAAGAGTTTCGCTCCAACGTATCCTCATGTGATTCAAAGCTATGTTGTTCTTAAGAAAATACTTGTGTGTTGATTGATTTTAATTTTGAAAATTCATTTGATTATATTCGATGTTCCTGAATCACCAGGTTGTCCCAACCAAAATGATCCGAGCAAGATGTAGGATTAACAAGCTATCTCAACTCGGCTAATCCATATATAATAATTTTAATATTATAATTTTATTACGAGTCATGTATCAACAAGTTATCCCAGCCAAAATGACCCAAACAAAATATTTCGGACTAACAAGCCGTTACGACTCAGTTAACTCTCATTTTAATTAATAGCAAAATGATATTCACTACTAGAAAAGTCTTTATTATCGATGGAATTTTACGACGGAATTTTTCTAGATGGTATTCACCACTAGCAAAATGATAGAAGTAGTGGGGATGGGTTAAGGATGTCCCATTATTTCTAGATGGTATTTTTCTATAGTCTAGCTGTGCCCACGGTCTCCTATCATTCCCATCACACTAATGAAGTCAAATATCTCACCCTTGCATGTCACCCTTTTGTCCACGGCACTCTCAACCCCTAACTTGCATGGAATACATTTGGCCACTTAGATGACACATTGCAAACCTACCAAAATTCAGTCAAACCCATCTTGACAATGATTCCCACTTGATTAAGTTCCTATTGGTGAACTTAACTCTAGACCACTTAGAATATAAATAATTCTTTAAGGGAAATGTAGATCTTTTATATATATATATATATATATATATATATATATATATATATATATATGGCTTGGTTGTTGCCTGCATTTATTTTGGGTTCTTGTCCAGTTAAGTGTTGTTTTTTTTGGGTCCTCTTGCGTGTTCTTTTTTTGGATCCTCTTGGGCTCAATGTGGGTAATGGTTTTACTTGTTGCGTATTTCTATCTCTCTTTTCTTTGTGCAAGAAACAGGGCTGAGGCTCAAAAGAAAAGTAATAAGCTAATCGGGAACTTCCCCCACCATGAACAATTTCAAATTCTTTTATAAGCTCCTGATGAAGAAGAAGATGGTCAGAGACGGAGAAAAATGCAAAGGAGGGTTCAAGTCAAGTAGAACCTTGACCAGAGAAAAATATTTCAAGTTCACTCACTTAAAATTATTATTCATGTGTATGAAGACGAGGCTTCTGATTTCAAGTTTGCAAAGGTTAGCACTCTTAGGTTGTACTTGGTGAAGTTGAATATTATATATATATTGTAAAAGAAGGATTGTGTATTGATATGAAGTTCAAAAATGACTTAGAGGAAATTGTTTCATTGAATTATGAAGTCATTTTTACATTGTGTATTGATATGTTAATTTTTTTTAATTTTATACATGTTACAATATATACTAATTGTACATCGCTTGTTAATTGTATAAGTCTTTTTTGATACTTAGCCTAATATATGAAATGGACTTTTGTGCATTTACTGTATTCATTAAGAAGATTTTTTTTTGATATGTTACTTACTTTGATTATATTTTTTTAGGTAAATTATAGAAATTAGTATTAATTTTGTAAAGAGAATTTTTTTAAAAAAATTCTATAATTTTCGACGGAATCCAATTTCCGTTGAAAACCATTACAACAATTTTCAACGGAATTTCATTGATTTTTCCATCGAAAATTTTCGACGGAATCCATTTTCTATTGAAAACCATTACAATAATTTTCGACGAAATTTCATTGATTTCCCGTCGAAAATCAATGACGGAATCCATTTTCCGTCGAAAATCTTCGACAATAATTTTCAAGAGAGTTTCTTTGATTTTCCGTCGAAATTTTTTTTATCAACAAAGGAACATGCCACGGCCTGAATTCCGTCGATAATTCCGTTGAAAATATAATTTTCGACGGAATTTTCACCATTTTCGACAGAAAAATTCTTTCGAAAAAATGAACTTTTCTAGTAGTGATTATTTATTCTTTACGTTCTAAATTAACCCAAAATTAATAATTTTAACTGAAAATTTTCAATTATTTGTTTCTTTTTAATTATTTCTAAAATAATTTAAAATCACCCGAATATCATAGTCAAAATGATTCTAAAAATAATGAGATTAACAAGCCGTCACGGCTCAACTAATTCCTCCTTTTACTATAAATATAACTTGTGATTTATTTTCATGATCAACTACATAATAATAATAATAATAATAATAATAATAATAATAATAATAATAATAATAATAATAATAATAATAATCAGAATGGCTAAAAATACGAAGGAAGAAAAAAAAAACTTCAATGCATAAAAAACTAAACCGAAGCCATAGATGGAAATATTGACGTTCGAGTGTTATGTTGCCATCATTAATATAATGTAAAGAAAGCGAAATGAATTAAGAAAAGGTAACATTGCTTCGTGAGTGTATAAGTACATCGACAAAAAGCATACGACAACATTGTAATCTTAAAATATTAAACGATTTTTTATCATCTATCATTTAACAAGATCATACAAAATTTCTCACACACACACACCATTTTATGTGGCCCACAGCAAAAGAAAAAAACTCTGACACATAAAACGAATCTCTACAACATAACACAATCACTTTTCCTACAACATAACTTTTATTAAACTGAATATTAAATCATTGAAATATGCAACATTGCATCGTGAATGTGAATGTAGCTAGACCAAAAGCTGAAGTTGGCTAACCTATAAAATATTAAAATATTCATTTCATTATAAGGTGAATGGTGTATTGCTTGGAAAATTTTTAATATCTTCCAAGATTACTATGGTCCTTTCCCTTAAAATTTGATACTTGGATTAAATTTTTTTTCCTTTTTTCTCTCTCCTCTCTCCTCAATATTTTTTCTCTTTCTCTCATCTCAACCCCACCGAATATGTTGTGGTCCGGTGCAGATTAACTTCGCTCGTATTGCTTGTGTATATTTCTCAGTAAAAAACATAGCTACATCTGCAAGTGTGCTTCATCAAAAGGGAATATTTTGCATGTGATATTTTCTAATATTTTAATCATGCTTTTAGCATTTGATGTTTCTGATACCTTCAGGAAAAATATTGCACATTAATTAATTTTATTATGGAAAAGTGTTTATCACATTAAATGACACACCTTATATCATTTTACTCTCACAAATAGTTGAGATCCACATTTTTATTTTTATTTTGTCAACTTTCTCTCCTCCTTTATCTATCTCTTTCTCTCTCTTAAAATGACATAACTTTATATCCTTTAAAATGATACATAATTTACCCTTTTATCATACATCACAAAGACAACAACTAATATATAAGATAAAAATTCATGCACCCAAGTTAACAAGTGGCCTCCTAATGACACATGCAACAAATAAAATGGACAGAAATTGATCATGACCGCACATCACATGTGGCTGAAATCAAGAGATAAAAAAAACTGATATAATATGGTTCAACTTGTTCCTTCAACATTCAAACTATGCTCCAGCGTATATGTTAACGGTCCACCATTAAATGGGGTCATAATATTTCTCCATATTATATCCATTAGAGACTTCCAGATCAATCAACAAGAGAGGCAATAATATTTTAACACAACAACAACTTCCAAGTCCTAATTAATCGAGTAAAGGTCCTTACGATGGTGATGGAAAAACTTGTAGCAGTTGACGGCGGGATGTGATAGAGATTGCGTGAGCTTTGGATGATGTAGCACGGTGGTGGACAATCTTCCAATGGTGACCATGGCAGGGGATGAAACCTTGGATTTTGGTATTTCACGTTTTTGGAAGATTGTGATGAAGGAGGTTGTGGAGTTGATACTAGTTGAAGATTGTAGAAAATTTTTAGATGCTTTCTTGTTTCCCTTCACTTTTTCAAAATCTCTTCATTTGTTTTCGAAGTCCTCCCCTGTTTTTTTGCTTTTCTTTTTCATGGAGACTAACTTTATATAAGAAAACGTGAGCCTTTCCTCCTTGCACCTAATGGGTTTAAGGAAGAGTTGGACTTCCATGCATTCCAAGACACCCAGGGGTGCTAAATAACCGGGGCCTTTCAGGGGCTTCTGACTTAGTTCGTGAAGATCTGAACTTATATGCTTAAAATTAGTTGTTGGGTTTGAACTTGTATAAAAGCCCGTTTAATAAACAGGCATCAAGCTCCAATTCAAAAGCTCGGCCTTAGAGCTAGGGGTGGCAATTTAAGACATGACCCGCCAACCCAACCTGGACCCGACACGAAATTTTCGTGTTCGGGTCAACCCGTTTAATAAATGGGTCGTGTTCGGGTTGGAAAAATATAACAAGAAAATATTCGTGTCGGGTCACGGGTCAACCCGTGAACCCGCTCTGACCCGCAAATATAATTTTTTTTTATTTTTTCAAGGTTATTATGGTAATTTTATTGAATGATATAAAAAAAAATATACACTCTAGGTTTCTTTTTATTGAAGATTTTTTTTTTGTTATATTGCAATCAGATTTGGTGCTTTTTTGGGGCGAGTCATGTAATAAACGGATCACACTTATATTATAAGATTTTTCGGGTCGTGTCGTGTCAACCCGCAGAAAAAGTGGGTCGTGTTCGGGTTGAGAATTTTGACACTAATAATTAATCGGGTCGTGTTCGGGTTGAATCTATTCGTATTCGTGTCAGACACAGGTCGACCCGAACCCGACCCACGAACACGATTTGCCACCCCTACTTAGAGCCTCTCAGGCCAAATATATTATTTTTTTTATATTTTTTATACTAATTGTAATAGCCATCTCTTTCTCCTCAATCCATTTCAGTCAATTTTATTGGTTAAACATAATTTTTGAATGATTTTATTCTATATTATGCTGTTTGGATATACATTGATATTATGAATATTTATGGAATTACTAGTGTTATTGATTGTATATTTTGTTTGGATAAATTTTTATTGTCTTAATTTCTTTAAACAGGCTCAACCAGACATTTGTTTTTTGTAAATAAGTCGGACTACAGGCCGATATTTATATTTATAACAGATAACAGGCTTGGTCAGGCTGACATATTTAAACACAGATTTAATCTTTTAAGATCAAAGCTCAGCTCGGCTCGACCCATTAACACCCCTACGCATATCCAGTGTTTAATCTTCTCAAATTTTAATTTTAGTGCACTGCTCCTCTGCTTCAATATATTCATATTTGATCCTTTCTTATTTTATCTACCTAATATCCTCGTTCCCACTTCCCAGTAAAGTGTGTTGTGCGTAATAGTAAAAAGAGTAGGCTTATATGCGGTGCCTTGCGTAAATGAAGAACCTTACTGCGGCAGTGCCTTGTACAGGAGTTATGTGACAATGAAGTTAAATAAAGGAAAAGATATCTAGGTGTGCAGCTAAAGTTGCTCAAGATTCAAGGAAAAAATATTGAGAGACAATTTTATCATATATTTTTTTATTTGGGATAAAATTTGTGCTCACAATTTATATTTAATTTTATTATTTTTTTAATCTTTTTAATATTTGAGATAAAATTAGGTGTTCACAGATTTAGATATCCAAGTCAAAAATTATGTCTTCCGAAATTTTACGGTAACGGAATTAACGAGATTGTATCACATGGCACAATCATATGAGTTCTCCAGGGGACGGAGCGTCACTCATTTGAAAAAAAAAAAAATGAATGTGTGAGTGACGCAGAGGGTGATTCGCGACACTCAGTGCCACTAGGTCCCCCTCGCATCACTTAATGACCCCATTGATAAATATTATGAATCGAATACCAACTTGAAAAATTAAACGGGTAAAAATCTCAAATGGGTCATAGAGCCGTGGATGCTGGATAAGGTTGTGGTTGAGGAAAATATATTAAGTGATATCTATGAATCACCAATACTGACATGACAATTTTGATACATTTCTAATACGGGATGTCGATCCATTACTTTAAAAATATTAATATTTCAATACGTTCAGATACATTTTTGTATTAATTAATATTTTTAATATAAAAAATGTATTTCACAGTGACAAAATATACTAAAAAATCATTAAAATAAATGATAGATTATCCGTATACAATTAAACCGTGTCAAATTTCAAGATGTCATCTTTGGGGTTGGTTATGTGATTTTTTTTTCAAAATCCCAAAATGCCGACTTAGTCACATTATTTAGCCCATTAATCAGGGTGATTGACCGTATTGCCACTTTAATAATATAAAATACCTGAATACCATGTATCTATTTTTTTTCTAAACCACCATCGCACTGAAATTGCTATATGATATAGCGACTATAAACAAAACACATGACACATTTTCAATGGTCAATAATGCCTAAGGAGCCTGTCCAACCAAAGTCGCTACACGGTGTAGTGACTTTAGGTTGGTCTTTGACACGTGGCATTTTGTTTTTCAAAATCGCTACATTAGGTAGCGACTTTTTTTTTTCCCAACCAAGGTGGCTACATAGTGTAGCTACTTTGGTTTTTCTAAATAAAATATTAGAATATCATTTATCCAAATAATAAAATATTGTGGTTTGTTTTTTCTCTCTCACCAAAGTCTCTACTTTGGTTTTTTTTTTATAATTTTAATTTTAAATAATACATGTTAACCAATTTTAAAATACTAATTTACCTAATATATTCATATAAGAAAAATAATACATGTCAACTAACCTATGGTTTAATCCCTATACTAATAAAAATAATATAATATTATTTATCTTACTATTTCAAGTCCCAAAATAAATTAGCTTTCAAGGAGCTGGAGAGTGAAGCACGGTGGAGAATGAGGGAGTGTCCCGCCTCCGTTTTGCGTGATTTAATGTCGTTTGACTCGATTTTTCATTTTGAATCTTTCTATGGTATTCGATTTTCGATCGGAGGTCAGATTCATCACAAACAAGTACAAAACATCCGTGAATCTCTTCTTTTTGAATCTTATTGGTCTTCTTTCATTACAATTTTGTAATACAACGAATATATATAAAAAGTTGAAATAAAAAAATAATAAGGAGAAACCTAATCATAAGGGATAGCCTCCTTCTTACAACCCAAGAAAATACAACCAAATCTCTATCATGGATTAAAGCCAAAAATATATCAAAAAGCATCATTTTTTATAAAAAAAAATTATAAAGGATACACATGCCAATATATAATAACAAATATAAAACCCTAGGTCCATATTTCATGAAGCTAACTAATTACATGAATAAGTTGTAAATCAAAAAATTAGATCCATATCCAAACACCCAATCCGGCTCTGATACCAATTGTTGAATCTGCGGAAGCGTTTAGACAGTTGAGGTTTGGGATGCGACATATCATCATTGTTTTATGTGCTCTCCTCTACACGAACAATCTCCTTGAGGCTAACTAGTGGTAGATCTTCCAGACTATCTCTCAATGGGGAAAGGGCTGGTGTGTGGACACCCTCTCACTATTAAGGAGATGACTTTATCTCAATCTCTGCAACCACCAAGTGAAAACCTTAAGAAGTTGATGACTATAAGTGTAGAATATATATGAGTTCCAAAAAATCCTAATCCTAAGCTTATTGAGCTCTTAAGTTTTTTGCACTTTTCTTATACATTAGGCCATATTGGACTTCTTTGAAATAGCAAAACTCAACATATAGATCAATACAAGACTTAAATTTAAAAAATAAATAGATTTATGGGGTTTACTTTCGTCACGTTGTTGGGAAGAAGCAATATTTCTTGCGGACTTAGGTATTTGATAGGGCCCGCAATTTTTAAAAAAGAAAAGAAGACTCAAAAATCAAAGTGTTAATAAAAAAAATTGTTTTCCTTTATTGCAACATAACATATACATTTCCCTAGATTTATTATGTGAAGTCAAGATTTAATTACTCACCAGAAGAACACCTTTAACAGTTTCATTAGTATAAATTTCTGGTTCCCTTTCTTGCATAGGAAATACAAACACCACGGGGGAATAGACACCCGTAAAATATCAGCTAGCAACATGTGGACTAAATCAGTAGGAGGAATAAATCTTTGGTACTACTGTTGTACTAAAGATTCAGTATATTCTACCAATGAAAACATTATATGTCAGTTAATTTTTTTTTTTCTATCAAATTTTTTCTTTCTCCTCTAATATGTATTATTCTCATTGATGAAATGCACTAAATCTTGGTATAACAATATTAGCAAAGATTTATTGCAGTAGGAGGTGATTGGCATTCGTGAAAGATAATGTGATGGTGTTAATTTGGGACCAATCATTGTTTGGGTAGCATGGTGTTTTG
The DNA here is from genome assembly GCA_032173675.1 of Gastrolobium villosum. NCBI lineage: Eukaryota > Viridiplantae > Streptophyta > Magnoliopsida > Fabales > Fabaceae > Gastrolobium > Gastrolobium villosum. The sequence goes on along the minus strand of JAVKPL010013516.1, from coordinate 55,695 downwards.
TTCATTTGGGACCAATCCTATTGTCTTCTGCTGTTCTCTCCTCCACCTTTTTGAATATTCTCTATATTGTTGATTTTGTGGCTAGCAACGTTTGGTCAAGTGAAATGCTCTACAAACAGTTACTTTTTTCTCTAAGACCATTACATCCATGTTGTGATCATGAAAATATATTTCCATTTAATTTCTGAAACTTGGATACACCACCCCAAAAATTAGTTCAGAGGGTGTATGAAATTATATATCTCAACACGTGATACAACAGGCTCAACCTACCTGCGCTAAGAGAGTCCACAAGAGAAAGTGTGGGTCGGCGATGCTTTGATACCATGTAAGAACCTTGGATACACCATCCCAAAAGTTAGTTCAGAAAGTGGGAGTGCCCAAGACCTTATAAACTCTATATTAATTGCACATACAACTAATGTGGGACTATATATTTCAACAATTTCTTTGTTGATACTATATTCTTACTCTAGGACATATTTTGTTGTTAATGTAAACCCATGATTGAAGCCATATGTGAAGAAGTGAATTATCTTGTTGGGGAAACAAGCTCAATCCATATTCTTGAAGGCGGAACAAATATTGGGTACTCCTGCTGTATATACATCCCTTCTAAAAAAAGATAAAATATTGAGATTCAGAGAAAAAAAAAATTAAATTTAATGATATAAAAAGTTTCCATTAAAAAAAAGGACCAACAATTAGTACCCAGAATTTGTTCCTTGACGCGGTAGGACAGTCCCGATTCGTTGTGGCCCACTCCAACTCCTTTTCAAAAAATTAAGATATTAATTAAATATCAGTGATAGATGCTAAGTATGCCCATTCCCTACCAATGTTTTGGGCTTAACTGTATTTTCAATTCCTTTTGTTATGGGCAGGGCTATGGCTAAGCACCATTTTGGTCCACCGATAATTTTTTGTTTAAATTTAATTAATATCTTAATTTTTATTGTTCTAATCAGGTCTTTTTGTTTGTCTTTTTACTCTTAAATTTCTAAATCCTGATTTTCTACTCAAATAATTAAGAGTTTATGACAAAATTAAGATGGAAAGTAATGTGAACAGTTTAGAATATAGCAACTTAATTAGTTGATTTTTTTTAAAAAAAGTGAGGTTAAGATTTTGAAGAGAACAAAATTTAGAATTTTTATTTGTTTTGGATGGAATGTGATGCTTTTTTTTTTTGGTGAAAAGAAATGTGATGTTTTAATTGGTGGGTTTCAAGTGGAAGGGGGTTTAAAATGGTTTAATTAGTGGGTTTCAAGTGGAAGAGGGTTTAAAATGGTTTAATTAGTTCAGCTTATAGAGATTTTGAATAGAAATAAATATTTAAAAAGTTATAAGTAAAGAAAAATAACTTGATTATGACAATTAAAACATTAAGAAACTAAATTATGGCCAAAATCGTATATTAGCCATAATAAAGGGAAAGTATAATTAAGTTTTGATTTTACAAACCCAAATGGAGGAGGATCACAATTACTTCAGCCTACATTTTTACTATTTTTTCGCAATAATCGATATAATATCGTATATTAGCCGTAACAAAGGGAAAAGTATAATTAAGTTTTGATTTTACAAAGCCAAATGGAGGAAGATCAAAATTACTTTAGCCTACATTTTTTACTATTTTTTTCGCAATAATAAATATAATATTGATTTGGAGTGGGTAAACAAAGATAAAGTTTCCATTACGACTTCGTATGCAATAATGGAACTATTCATGCACTTAACATTAGTCCCCACTTGTTTATAGCTTTTTCATTATATAATTAGAATCCAATTCTTCCGTGAAATAATTGGACACGACACCGTAATTATTTTGCACTATCGTATTATCATGTCTATAAATATAATACTTTCCTAAACCCTAATCTCTCCTATGATTATCTTCCACTTCAATTTGATAACCGCAGCACCCCATTCACTATTTTAAAGTTTAAGGGTTTTATAATTCTTATATTCAAGGAGAATTAAAATTTTATGTTGTAGAGATAAAAAGTATGTGAGACCAATTTGTTAGAAAAAAATTATATATAAGACTCATATCAACACGAAAATCGAAGAGTGTGTAGAAAAATTTGAACTCTCATGATGAATAGAATTATAAAACCCAATGTTTAAATCCTAAATAGCCCCTGCATTCCGTCCAGATTCATGTGTCCACGCCCACACGCCCCGAAAAACACAATCACAAATCGACTCCGTACGAATGTCAGATGTTAATGTTCCACGCGCTTTATTTGACTTTAAGAACGCGTGCTTTTATTTTCTGGGACTCATTTTATTACTCGATCCCAATAACTTAATTAAAACATTTAATTTTTTTTTGTATAATTAAAATATACAACTATATACACGTAAATTTTCCATAATCTTTAAAATAAAATTATATTAAAATTAAAAATTGTGATTTTTTCTTTGAGTTTGACAATATCTATTAGTCAACTTTATTGCAGTGTATTTTGATAAGTTTTAGTAAAATTACTTTTAATCAAAATTAGGGAGATGATAATATAATAATCAATTAGTGTTACTACTAATCAATTTCACTGTTGATCGATTATGTTGATCCAAGGGTTATATTTATTTTCATCTTTATATGATTATGATTCTCAATATTTAATGGTGAAAGCATTACATATAGGAAATCATAGTAATACAAAGGTAAAAATAAAAATATTAAATATGAGAAATCATAACCATATAAAGATAAAAATAAATATAATCGTTGGATTAACATAATCAATCTACGATAAGATTAATCAGTAGTAACATTATAATATTCTTCAACGTCATTGCAAAACAAAAAGTATAAAAGAACGATGAGTTTATTATTTATCATCATAACATGAGTAAAGACAAATTTATTCGTCTACCGAAAAAAAAAAATTTAAGTAAGATTTATCAAGTACTACGATTACTTGATAAGATATTATTATAAATGATACTCATAAAAAATAGCTTAAATGTTAAGTTTTACAATTAATGAAAAAATATGTTAAAGAAATTTAGATTTAATATTGAAGAAAAGATTAGATTCAAAAAAAGAAACAGCTATGAATACTGTCATACTGACCGCTAAAATATAAGAAATCAGAAGTAGTTTAGCACATAAAAAACGTAGGATGATACATATAGATTAATATTTCTACGGTTGATGATGTAGATAAATTATTTGCATTATTTTTCAAAACGACGTCATTTTGGTATTGAAAGATTAAAAAATTATAATTATAAAGATCATAATAATCTTGAAATAAATTAAAATTATAAAAATACCATAATTTCTGCCCCAAAATAACGTTGTATTGTGCTTACTGCATATAACTTATCTGTATCAACTGCACAGAAAAACTAACCCATAAATTATATACCTTTCATTTATTATAAGACTTTAAGAGTTTTAATTATAATTTAAATATGCGTTTTTACATTAGAAAAAAAGCATAATTATGGTAATAACTAAGTCAGAATTTAATGATAGGAATTGAAGATCTTACTGTTAATTATTTTCACTCACTAAAGGGATAAGTTATTCTACTATCACTATTTCTGTCTATCTTTGTCCATAATCTTAATTAATATTTATTTTTATCTCTTCTTGAGATTCTGATTTAATGATGTTAAAAGATGATAGACAAAGAGGTGTTAACGAGCCGAGCCGAGCCGAACTTTGGTCTTAAAAGGCTAAGCCTGTGTTTAAATGTGTCAGTCTGACCAAGCTTGTTATTTGTTATAAATATTATTATCGGCATGTGGCCTAACTTATTTATAAAAAATGAAAGTCTGGTTTAGCCTGTTAGCATGTTTAAAAAAAATAACAAAAATCTATCCAAACAGATATATAATCAACAACACTAGTAATTCTATAAATATCATAAATTCAATGTATATCAAATAACATAATATAGAACAAAATCATTCAAAAAGTCCGTTTAACCAATAAAATGGGATAAAATGGATTGAGGAGAAAGAGAGACTATTATAAGCAGTATAATATATATATATATATATATATATATATATATATATATATAAATAATATACTAGGCCAGCCTGAGAGACTCTAAGGCCAAGCTTTGGAATTGGAACCTGATGCCTTTTTATTAAACGAGCTTTTATACAAGTTCAAGCCTGGTGCAAACAACCAATTTTAGATAAATAAGCTCAGACCTGCACGAGCCGAGCCAAAGACCCCTGATAAGCCACTGACTCGTTTAGCACCCCTAGGCAGAAAAAATGATAAGTAGAATAATTTATCTCTTTATTAAAAGGAACCTTAATAAAGAAAAAAATATTAAGGCAAAATATACATAATCTTGACTATATTTGAAATATGAGAATTCATTTAAACATAAATTAAATTATAGTTTATACAAAATTTAATCCAAGCATAAACATTAAATTTCAATTAGCACTTCATAGGCGATAAGCATAAATTTTTGGTGCTACTGTTAGGGCTGGCAAAATGGGTTGAGCTCGTCGGGCTGGCCCGCCCCGCCCACCAAACAGGGCGGGCTGGGTTGAGTTTTTCAACCCACCAGCCCGCCAAACCCGCCCCGCCAAACCTGCCAGCCCGCCGGGCTCGGCCCGCCACGGGGCGGGCTAGCCCGCCAAACCCCCTTTTTTTTTTAGGTTACCTAATTGTTATGTAACTTCTTGCCCTAGATTTCTCTGCATCCAAGTGGCTTTTTCGAATTGTTGTGGACTGTTCATACAACACTTTATTACTTGTTTTGTTATTCTGTTTTACCTTGATATGATTTTATTTTTTATTATTATTTCTGGATTGAAAGATGCATATTTATATGTAGATTATTAAACACTGATCTTCTTGGTTTCATAAGCACATTAGGATTTTATGCAGATTTTTATATGCTTTTATGCAAAAAAAATTATGTGTTTTTATGCAGAATTTAATTTTTTGTATTTAATTTTTATATTTTTATATTTTTTTTTATTTTAGGCGGGCTGGCCCGTAGCCCGCCAACCCACTCATAAAACGGGCCGGGTTGCTCAATTCAACCCATTTTATCAAAACGGGCCAGGGCGGGCCAGCCCATTTTGGACGGGCCAGTGGCGGGCCGGGGCGGGTCGGGGCGGGCTGGCCCGTATTGCCAGCCCTAGCTACTGTTACACCAAGATTTAGTACATCTCATCAATGAGAGCATTACATACATGTGAGAGGAGAGATAAAATTTGACAGAAACAAAGAAATTTTGACTGACATATTATATTATTGGTAAGAGGATGTATTGAATATTTGGTGGAAGAGTACTACTAAAGTTTTATTAGGCGAGGTAGAGGAGAGAATGGGAGCGTGGTGGGCGTGCGCGTCGAAGACATTCCTAATACAAAGAAAGTGAATATAACTTTGAAAACGTTCTCGTGGGAGGCACGTGACACACCACCAGATATTATATAATCCAGTAGAAACAAAGCTAAGTTTGGTTTTCGCCTACTCAATTAATTGAAGGAAGAATCTCTCATTTCTCTTATTAATAAATAATATTATTAAGTCTCAACAGAAAAACCCTCTTCATCTTCTACTTCTTCTTCTTCCAATTTTCCCTTTGTAATTCTCTTCACATACATGACGACGTCGTCGTTTGGAGCAGCTGCGAGCACAGCTACGCTCAAGGACCCCAGGGTTCGGATCCCGAGCTTTCACGGATTGAGGTCTGCATCAGCGTCAGCATCATCTCTCGCTCGCAATGCCCTTTCGCTCCCTTCAGCCACTCGCTCCCTCTCACTCATACGAGCTGTCTCCACGGTTTCTCAATTCACTTCTATTTCTTTTTCTGTGAATTTTTAATTTTGCTTTACTAATGCTCTCTATGTGGAACCTCACATATCGTGAGTGATGATAAATCAATTTTTTTTTTTTTTTTTTAGAACAAAAATCACTTGAAACTTCACTCTCTTTTGCTTTATTTATTTATCTTTTAATTATTGGTTGCTGGTTCCTGCTTTGTGATTTATCTGGAATTATTGATTTTTTGGTGCCTTTTTCTCCAACTTCAGTTACTCATTAACAAGTTGGATTGATGAACATATTCAGCTCCATTAATATTATAAGAGATATAATAATTTTATTCTTTTTTTTTTTTTTAAAAAAAGGTCATTCATATTTTAATCTGATTAATTATATGGTGGTATCTAGACTCTGGAATATGGAATCCCATTTTGATAAGTTTTTGTGCTAGTTCTAAAGTTGTGCTTGCAATTTCTTTGTAGCCTGCGAAGACTGAAACTGCCACTGAGAAGCGCAGCAAAGTTGAAATATTCAAAGAACAAAGCAATTACATAAGATATCCTCTTAATGAGGAGTTGTTGACGGATGCACCTAATATAAATGAGCCCGCCACACAAATGATCAAGTTTCATGGTAGCTATCAACAGTACAATAGAGACGAACGTGGCTCGAGAACCTATTCGTTCATGATACGTACTAAGAACCCTTGTGGGAAAGTTTCCAACCAACTTTACTTGACAATGGATGATCTCGCTGACCAGTTTGGAATCGGGACGCTTCGTTTGACCACCAGACAAACGTTTCAGCTCCATGGTGTTGTCAAGAAGGACCTTAAAACGGTAATGAGCACCATTATTCGCAATATGGGCTCGTCTCTTGGTGCATGTGGTGACCTAAACAGAAATGTACTTGCTCCTGCTGCTCCGCTTGTAAGAAAAGATTACCTCTTTGCTCAACAAACTGCAGAAAACCTTGCTGCACTCCTGACTCCCCAGTCTGGTTTTTACTATGATATTTGGGTTGATGGAGAAAGGATTATGTCATCAGAACCACCTGAAGTAACTCGGGCACGAAATGACAATTCTCATGGCACAAACTTCCCAGATTCACCTGAGCCCATCTATGGAGCTCAGTTCTTGCCAAGGAAATTTAAAATTGCTGTAACTGTGCCAACTGATAACTCGGTGGATATTCTCACAAATGATATTGGTGTTGTTGTTGTTACTGATGATGATGGGGAGCCTCAAGGGTTCAACATATATGTAAGATGGATTTAAAAAACAGTTAAGTGAAAGTTTTTCTGCCATTATTCTAACTGGGATGTTGTAATTATTCTTGCAGGTTGGTGGTGGAATGGGAAGAACACATAGGTTGGAAACCACTTTTGCCCGCTTGGCTGAACCATTGGGTTATGTACCCAAAGAGGATATTTTGTATGAAGTGAAAGCAATTGTTGTTACCCAAAGAGAAAATGGGAGAATAGATGACCGCAAGTATAGTAGAATGAAATATTTAATCAGCTCTTGGGGAATTGAAAAGTTCAGAAGTGTAGTTGAGCAATATTATGGCAAGAAATTTGAACCTTTCCGCAAATTGCCGGATTGGGAATTTAAAAGTTATCTTGGATGGCATCAGCAGGTTGGTTCTCCAGATGAATGAATAATATCGATGTCTTTATGCCTGCTTGTGGATATACTTCATATTATTGTTTGTTGATGCACAGCATTCATAGTGATGTAGATTTTAACAGCTTAATGTCTATTTATGATTCCAATAGATGATATGGTGACAATGGGCCTTTATACTTGCCATCTTACCTGCAATTGCAAAGCGTACACTTGTATCAATTTTTTTTTCCTGAAAAGGTATGCTAGGTATAACGTATAAATTTATAAAATATCTGGAAGATTAGGTAAATGAAGATTATAGTTAATTTTGATATTTTGATGCTTTGTAGATTTTACTATGTGAAAGAACCACAGCCATATCTCCCTTTTATGTGGTTAAGCAATCTATAGTTGGTTCATTCTTTGGTGATATGTCATTGACTAAAATATAGTTCCGCACTCTTATGGTATATGGGTTCATTTGTTGGATCTCATCTTCCAGGGCGATGGCAGTTTATTTTGTGGGCTTCATGTTGATAATGGTCGTGTTGGTGGAAAAATGAAAAAGACATTGAGGGAGGTTATTGAGAAGTATAATTTGAATGTTCGGATCACTCCAAATCAGAACATCATCTTGACTGATATTCGTGCTGCATGGAAGCGTCCCATCACAACCACTCTTGCTCAAGCTGGTCTGCTGGTGAGATGTTTTCATGTTTTCATATTATAACCTAATTGTTTTCTGTCTTAAACTATCTTTGTTAAACATTATTTACCTAATTCACTCGTCCCTGCACAGTTGACACTTGACATTGCTTGATAACCATACATTGTATTTTTCATTTAGAGGTCATAAACTCAAAGTAGTTCTAGTGTGTTGCATTTATATCATTATCGCAAAGATAACATTTTGTAATTTTTAGGTGTTATAGATCTGATTAGCTGCTGCTATTTTTTTATGGGCAGGACCAAGGAATGTTAGAATTTTTTTTTTTTTGTTTATACAATTTTTCATTATAGATGTCATCCTTACTTTTGTTTCTGTTTATACAATTTTTCATTATTAGTGCCTATCATAATTACCTGTTTTGCTTTGAACAGCAACCTAGATTTGTAGATCCCCTCAATATAACGGCAATGGCATGCCCTGCTTTCCCATTATGTCCACTGGCAATTACTGAAGCTGAACGTGGGATACCAAACATTCTTAAGCGGATTCGTGCTGTTTTTGAGAAGGTATTGCTGCAGATAGAAATCAAGTATATGACAGTATTGTTTTGATGGAGATCACTGATCAGGATACTTTATGATTATCTGTCTGCCATTCAGGTTGGTTTAAAGTATAACGAGTTTATAGTTGTAAGGATAACTGGCTGCCCTAATGGCTGTGCTAGACCATACATGGCCGAACTTGGACTGGTTGGTGATGGCCCGAATAGCTATCAGGTATGTTATTCAGTGGCTCAACCCACTTAAAGTGGAAAATTCCAAAATTCTATCATGTTCACTTTTTATTTTTTACCTTCTGATACAGATTTGGCTCGGAGGAAACAAGAATCAAACGTCATTAGCTCAAAGTTTCATGGACAAGGTGAAGCTTCAAGACTTGGAAACAGTTCTGGAGCCTTTGTTTTATTACTGGAAGCAAAAGCGTCAATCTAAAGAAGAATCATTCGGTGACTTCACAAGCCGCATGGTGAGTTTTTACTTTATGCTTTTTATTTGCATCTCTGAGCCATTTCTATTAATTCTTTAATCTTAAAAATGATTATTAAGTGATAGGTGGATTTTGGCCAAAGTGACACCATTTTCTGTTTCCAGGGATTTGAAAAGCTTAAAGAACTTGTTGAGAAATGGGACGGTCCAGTAGTAGCACCAGCACGCTACAACCTAAGGCTTTTTGCGGACAAGGAGACATACGAAGCAATGGATGAATTAGCAAAGATTAAAAACAAGAGTGCTCATCAGCTGGCCATGGAAGTTATCCGCAATTTTGTTGCTTCCAACCAAAATGGAAAAGGTGAATCATTTTATTGACTTGGACAAGGAAGACGTTTGTGATGTTGCTTTTTGGTTGACTGGAAATATGGATAGATAGACGACTGAACATAACTCTCTTTGCTGTTACTTTGTGGTAACCGTGGTGGTGGACTGAATTAATGCTTGGGTTTTTTTTTATTATTAATTTTTATCCTAAACAGTTTCAGCTAGTAACTCTTGGTACATGATTTTGATTATAAGTTTTTCTGAACACAAAATAAGCCTTTCTATCATTTTTTCAGCTTTGTTCTTGCTCCAATAAAGTTAATTAATCGGGATTTGTTTATTGTAATGTGGTTAATTAGTGATTAACTACAGATTGTGATGCATCTGGGAAGCATTTGATGTGGTTGGGTTAGAATAGAAGGATTTCATTTATCATGATCCCCTCTATATCTATGTTTACTTGTTCAGTTTTTTATTTTATTTTATTGTTATTATAGCAAATGAATTGGCGCATAAAAGAAATTTTTTAATAGAATTACTGCGTATCACTCCTTCATCCGAATTTTTATTTAGTAATTGTCCCTTTTCTCCAATCCGAACTGATTGTAAGCATTTTTTTTTCAAAGTTCTCTTAATTTATTTTTGGATTTTATATTTCTCATTTAACATGAGAATTGAATTCTCATGTTGTAGAGACAAAAAGCATGTGAGATCCGTATGTTAGAAAAAATTATGTGTAGGACCCACGTCGGCACGGAAATCAAATGGTGTATAGGAAAATTTAAAATCTCATGTTGAATGAGAATTATAAAACCCTTTATTTTTAGTACATAATCAGGAGCCGGGATGAGGGAAATGGAAATGGATCCTCTGATGTGAGAAAAAACATGACATAGTCGTGTAAGAAGATCATAACCATACAAAGTTAAATCAATGGTTATGATTTTGTAATTACTTATTTTAGTATTTTTTTTCTTTCCTCTTTTATTACCATTGATCATCTTTGTATGGTTATTGTTGAGATCAAGATTCATCATAGAGAAAGGGGAAAGAAAAGCAACACAAAATTAACCTCTCATTGTATACAAAAGTAATAGAGTGATAATTATATTGTAACTGACTTATATGTACAAAATGGTTCAACTAAAGTTTGTTACAAGAAGTGGGCCTTGGGCCTTTAGTTATTGGGCTTTCATCCCCCCTCAAGCGTAGTAGGCTGAAAACACAGAACACGCAGCTTGGATTGGAAGTCAGCAAACTTGGCATGGGAGACTGCTTTTGTAAAGCCATCAGCTATTTGGTCAACAGCTGGAATGTGATGAACAGTGATAATCTTGGCAAGGACCTGCTCACGGACGAAGTGAAGATCCAACTCAAAGTGCTTTGTCCGTGAGTGGAAAATCGGATTAGCAGTGACCATGACAGCAGACTGGTTGTCACAATAAACAGTCGGTGATCGAGGAAGAGGTATACGAAGCTCAGAAAGCAGAGATCGGAGCCATGTGAGTTCAGCAACTGTAGCGGCAAGACAACGGTACTCTGCCTCCGTGCTGGAACGACTGACAACATGTTGCTTTTTGGAAGACCAGGTGATGAGATTAGCACCAAAGAAAACACAAAAACCACTGGTGGAGCGACGATCATCTAATTCAGATCCCCAGTCAGAATCACAGTAAGCAGAGAGATGAAAATGGGTGGAAGGATTGATGGTTAAACCATGATGAACCGTGCCACTAAGATAGTGAAGGATACGTTTCACTGCTTTCCAATGAGTATCAAGGGGTGTTTGCATATACTGACAAGCTTTGTTGACTGAGTAAGCAATATCAGGGCGAGTGATGGTTGCATATTGAAGAGCACCAACCACCGATCTATAGAGGGAAGGATCAGCAAACGGAGAACCAGCAGAAGATGACAACTTGACACTAGAGAGCATTGGTGTAGGCATAGGGTTACATTTGTGCATGTTCGCCTTGATGAGGAGATCAGTGATGTATTTTGACTGATGAAGATGTAAACCACCACTGGGTGTTGGCAGAGTCTCAATGCCCAAAAAGTAATGAAGAGGACCAAGATCCTTGAGAGCAAAAGCTTTGTGAAGTGACTGAATCAGTGTGCTGATAGCTGAAGAGGAAGAGCTAGTCACAAGAATATCATCCACATAGACAAGAACAAAGGTTGTATGAGTTGATGAGAAAGACACAAATAAGGAGCTATCACACTTGGTGTTGGTGAAGCCTAGTTGATGCAAAGTGGAACTCAGCTTGTCAAACCAGGCACGAGGAGCCTGTTTAAGCCCATAGAGAGCTTTGGTGAGCTTGCATACAAGAGATTTATCAGAAGCCAAGAACCCAGGAGGTTGTTGCATATAGACATCTTCATGAAGTTCTCCATTGAGGAAGGCATTGTTGACATCCAGTTGATGAATCGGCCAGTTTCTGGATAAGGCTATGGTGAGTATTATGCGAATGGTAACAGGTTTGACTACAGGACTAAATGTTTCCTGATAGTCAAAGCCTTCTTGTTGATGAAAACCCTTTGCTACTAACCTTGCCTTGTATTTGAGAATAGAGCCATCCGGATTGTATTTAGTGCGAAAAACCCACTTACATCCAATAGGTTTCCGATCTGATGGAAGAGAAACTAACTTCCATGTGTTATTTTTCTGCAGGGAAGTGTACTCTTCTTGCATAGCTTGAAGCCAATTCGGCTGAGAAAGAGCCTGTGCAACAGAAGTGGGCTCAAGAGTAGCAGTGTAGACCTTGGGCTTGTATATGCCAGCTTTGCTACGGGTGATCATGGAATGATGATTGAGAGGTGAGACTGATAATGGTGGTAAGCAACAGAGAGTACCATCAGTAGATGTAGGAGGAGATACTTGTGCTGCTGGTGAATGAGGTGCAGACCTGCAGGAAATGTTAGGGGAAAAAGAAGCAGAACAAGTAGAGTTAACAGTATTAATAAGAGAACCAGAAATATGTGAGTCACACTGATTGGAAGAGGTAGGAATAACAGGAATGACAGGTATAGTAGGGACAGAAGAGGAAGAGGTTGAGGAACTAGGTATAGAAAGAATGGTGGTTGAAGGAAAAAGAAGTTCATCAAAGATAACATGTCTAGCAATGATAATTCGACCAGAGGGTGTAAGGCATTTATAGCCCTTGTGTGTAGTAGTGTAGCCTAAGAAAATGCATTTTTCAGACCTAAACTCAATCTTATGTTTGTTGTATGGACACAAGTATGGGTAGCAAGCACAGCCAAAGGGTTTAAGGAAATGGTAATCTGGAGTGTGTTTGAAAAGGATTTCAAGTGGAGATTTATTTTGAAGGGTTAAGGTTGGGAGTCTGTTAATGACATAGGTAGCTGTGAGGAAGGCATGTTCCCAGTATTTAGTAGGAAGATGAGAGGCTGCTAAGAGAGCTAGACCAGTCTCAACAATGTGCCTGTGCTTGCGTTCAGGTTTGCCATTCTGCTGATGTGTATAGGGGCAGGTAAGTCTGTGGAGAATACCATGTTGTTGGAGAAAAGGAGTAAGTTTGAGATACTCTTTGGCATTATCAGTTTGGAGGGCTTTAATTTTGGAATTTAGTTGTAGTTCAGCCATGGTTTTGAAAGCTGTGAAAATAGTTGAAACTTGAGATTTAGTAATCATAGGATAAAGCCATGTATAGTTAGAAAAGGCATCAACAAAAATGATATAATACCTAGCTCCAGTAGTACTGTCAACAGGAGCAGGCCCCCACACATCAGTAAAAACAAGTTCAAGAGGAGAGTGATAAGTTGTAGTGGAAAGGGAAAGAGGAAGTTGATGCATCTTAGCCATACAACAAGCACAACACAATTGAGTATTGATTTTATTAGTAAAAGGAATATGACACAATTGAAGAACAGTTTTGACAGTTTGTAAAGAAGCATGAGCTAGTCTAGCATGCCAAGTATCTAATACAGTATTACAAGTAGTCAAAGAGTCCTCTTTAGAGCTGACAGAAGGTGAAGCTGTATTATTGGAAGTGACTCCAACTGTGAGAGCTGAGCAACTGGTTGATGTGGGCATAGGGATTTCTTCAAAAACATAGAGTCCATTTTTAAGTCTCCCTTGGAGAAGAATCTCCTTGGTAGCCTGGGATTTCACAAAACAAGCATCAGCATGAAATTCAAACAGAACATTATGCTCTTTTGCAAATTGTGACACACTAAGTAAATTTTTGGAAAGAGCAGGTACATGCAACAGATTGGATAAAGTGAAGGGTTGAGGTGTGAAAGGTGAGTACAAAACAGTGTGACCAATATTTTTGATTTGCAAATTAGAACCATTACCTACTTGAACTGATTCCTTACCATGATATGGTGTTTTGCTGAGAAGTTTTGTGCCATCTGGTGTAAAATGATTAGTAGCACCAGAATCAGGATACCAAGTGTGATCCATCACTGAGAAGAATTCACTGTCATCATCTGGTTTTGAAGAAGAAGTTTCAGCAACATGAACTTGTGGTGCACCAACAGCAGCATGATTATAGGGAGTGGGGAAATTCTGGTTAAAACGATTGTGACATTCCCAGCCTATATGACCATATTTACCACAAACTTGGCATTGAGGTGGTCTAGTGTCAGAAAATCTATTTCCTCTGCCTGGAAATCTGCCTCCTCGGTTGAAGTTTCTGCCTCTATAAAAGGTATTGTGATTTCCTCTATTATAATTGTTGTAACCACCTCTATTTGAGTTATTGTATCCTCCTCTATTGTTGAAATGTCCTCTGTTGTTGTAGCTTCCTCTATTATTGTATCCTCCTCTGGTGAAATGCAGTTGTGTCATGTTGGCTTCAAGAGTACCTATTTCAGCCTTTTTATGTTTTTCCAACCTTTGTTCCTGAGCCATAAGCAAGGCTTCAATTTCTCCAACTGTATATGGATCTGTTCTGGACATGACAGATGTAACAAATGGGTCAAATTCCTCACCAAGACCATCCAAAATTGCATCAATGTGTTGTTCTACACTGACAGGAGCACCAGTTGCACTCAAGGAATCTACAATTTTCTTTATTTGAAGAAGGTATTTAGATACAGAACCTTCTTTCTTGATGCTACTCAACTGAATCTTCAATTGTTTCACTTTTGCCCTAGTTTGAGAAGAGAAAAATTCAACAAGTTTATGCCAAACCTGATAGGAATTCTCACAGCCAACCATACGCATATAGATTACTTCAGACATTGATCCAAGCAACCAAGAGAGAAGAAGTTGATCCTGCTGTTCCCAAAGTGCCGCTTCGTTGTTATCAGTTTCTGGAAACGATGGTGCATCTTGAGTGATGAATTTCATGAGATTGTAACCTTTGATGGTGGCCATAGCTTGCTGCTTCCATGGCAGAAAGTTATCTTCATTCAATTTGAACGAAACAGGACTAGAAAAAGTATGAACAGAACTCGTGATTACTGCTGCGGTAGAACTCGAACCTTTCTGTGTTCGATCTTCGTTTTCCATCGCTGAAGTTGAGGTCTCCATGGATCGAATCAAGCTCTTGATACCATGTTGAGATCAAGATTCATCAGAGAGAAAGGGGAAAGAAAAGCAACACAAAATTAACCTCTCATTGTATACAAAAGTAACAGAGTGATAATTACATTGTAACTGACTTATATGTACAAAATGGTTCAACTAAAGTTTGTTACAAGAAGTGGGCCTTGGGCCTTTAGTTATTGGGATTTCTCATTTTTTCCAAGTCATTTGATAGATTGCCAAGTGACTGCATGTTTGGATTTATGTCTCCATACTTCACTTCCTTTTTCTTTTTTTGGATACAAGGGAAATAAAAACAAATAACACTACTACTAGGAAACTATACGGGCCATGCAATGCCCCTATTGTCTCTACTTAACAGATCTAAACAACCTTCCGGAGGAGAAGAAAACAGTTGTATGTCCCAATCAAAACCGTGAGCAAAGTCCGCAAGCCAATCTGCTACGCCATTACCTTCTCTATAAACATGTGATAGCACCATCTACCAACCTTGGCTGAGGAGGCCTTTAATTCTATTCACCAGGCTAGCTAGGGGATGGTTAGAAGAGCAACCTTCATCAACCAACTTTAAAGCCACCTGAGAGTCACTTTCCAACACCAACAGTCTGATGCCTTGATTCCACGAAACTTGTAAGCCCAAGAGAATTCTCCATAGTTCCACTTGTACAGAGCTTCCATCTTCCATACTTCACTTCCTGTCTTGCAAACGGAAATATGATTTGGAAAAACAAAAAAAGAAAAAAAAATATATGTTTGGTTATTTTAAACTAAAATTAAGTTTGTTTTTAATTAAAATCAAGTTTGTTCCGTTTCATTAAAAATGAAAAAAAAAAGTTGTGTTGAATACAGAATTTTATATTAAGGTTTACCAATAATTTGCTTTTAAGATAAAGTTTTTTTAAATATAAATCATTTTAAATCAAATTTACCTTTAATTAAAAATTATTTTACAAAATCAACACCATTAAAATTAAATTTGTACAGCTTAAAAATTAAATTAAATTAAATTTGTACACTGAAATACACGCGTAGGTTCCGGAGCGCTTACAGGAGTTCCAGTGTTACACTTCAATCAAACATATTAAATGCTGATTTTTTCAATAAATATTCAGAAATTCATAAATATAGCCGTTAGATTATTTAAACATTAATGGCTACCATATCTATGAAATATATTGGTACCGGTAGGGTGGCAATTTGTACAACCTGCTAACCAGATCCGGACCCGACACAGAATTTTCGTATATGGGTCAACCCGTTTAATAAATGGGCCATGTTTGGGTTGGAAAAAAAATAAAACAAAAATCATGTCGGGTTACGGGTCAATCCGCTTTGACCCGTAAAAGTTATTATACTTCATTTTATTTTTTAATAGCTAGTATGTAAAAATATAAGTTTACATTGCATTTAATTATGTTTTGCAATTGGAATGGTGGAGTTAAATGCAACTTATTTTGATTTGAATTAGATTAAACAGATTTAATATGATTTGAATTAATTCATTTTGTGTTTACTCGTGTCGGGTCGTGTTGGGCTGGGTCAGGTCGGGTCGTGTAAATACATGTTGCACTCAAATTTGGGTTGTATTGTGTCAACCCGTTTATAAATGGGTTGTGAGCGGGTTGAGTTTTATAACACAAATTGTTAATCGTGTCGTGTTCGGGTTGAGTCTATTCGTGTTCGTGTCAGACACAGGTCGACCCAAACCCGACCCATGAACACGATTTGCCACCCCTAGGTACTAGGTACGGTCCGAATGTTTAAGAAGAAAAAAAAAAACTTTAATATTATGCTTATGTATTTGTAAAAATATAATATATAATTTTATTTTAAATGAAGAGTCGTACTCAATATTTAGTGCCAACTATAATACTGTGATGTTCTCAAACCGAGCCAAATGCCACCTTTTAGGCTAATAGTTTTTAAGACGATTGAAGAAACACCAATGTGAAATTATGCCATCTGCTCTCTCATTGAAAATTCTCTGTTTTTCTTTTTCTTTTGCTTGGGAGGCGTTGTTTATGGGGCTTACAAAAGTATATTAGTAAGAACATTAGTTTTCTTTAATTATACACAGGTTTCTTCTTGTTTATTGGCTAATAAAACAATGAGACTTTCAGTGTAGGTTTAAGTAATCCAACTATTTAAATCAATTAGTCGAATCGGATGATAGAATAACTCACATCCATCAATATGGAATATATTTACATCAATGAAATTTGTACAAAATGTTGATTTTTTGTTTTAAAAAATTAATAAAACCAATAGTCAAAAATTGTTGAATTGTATGAACAGGTTAACTTAATCGAATTTCAACTAATTTAGACTATTTGGTATCGAGATCCAATTCTATTTTAAATATATGTGCGCATGCATGGGCAGATTGAAGTTAACGTGAGGATTGGTGTTCGCAGCTCCCTAAACTTTAATATTATTCTACACATAAATAATTTTTTTTATATTTATATAAAATAATATTGTTATAATAATAATAACAATAATAATCTATTAGTATTAATAGTTAGCTCTTCCCTCAAAATACTTGTAATAATTAGTTTCTGTTATTAGCTTTTACTTTTTTTGGTGAATAATACTAAGGCAAAAGCCGTAACAAGAGACAGAAAAATGAGGGGTTGTGATTTGTAAATATATTAAGTTTATGAGCTATGTATATTTGTCATATCTCCAACATCAATATGTGGAATCCTTGAGAAGTCAAAAAAAAAAAAAAAAAAATTGGAAACAAAATTGAAAAAAAAATCTCACTTTAATTATGTACATAATTTTATGGGTTATGTTTATCTCATTTTACATAAGACAAACAATTTTCCTACACACACAAAAAAGTGTTGGGTTCCACCACTTTTTTTTCCTCCTCTTATATGTAAATCTCACTTATAATTTTATTTCTATAACATGAGATTATTTTTTTCCTACGAAATAAAAAAAAGCAGATAAAGATAATAATGTATTGGCCAAAAAGTACTTTGCAAATACAGAAACAATTTTTAATTACTATTCATTGTATTGACTTGTCTCGGCTCGGATACTCCCATTGGGAAGATGTCCCGTAACAAGGCAAATTTGCTGCCATAATAAAATTAAAAGCTGCAATAAATAAATAAAATTTGAAATTTGTTGGAAATTTAAGTTTATTAATTAATTAGGCACCTTTCAACTTGTCCATCAGATGAAGCCAATATATAATAGTACACTTTTGTAACGGTAAAATCATGAATTTCTTCAAAACGGAATTAATAAATAAATTAAACTTATTATAGTCCTTTTTTCATTCCCCGTTTAACTCGTGCTTTCAAAGCAATGACAGTATCATTGATATTCAAAATAGTACGGTATCATGGTAAAACAAAATATAATTAGTACGGTATCAACTAAATAATTGTAATAATTCAGAAATATTTATGTATAAAAATAATAATTAAGAAATATTTGACAATTCAATTAAATACTGATATCCTTTTAAAGGACCATATAATCTCCCTAAATTCAGACTCTGGTACAAAATAGAGAAATTTTAAAACCATGATATATATAACAGAGCTAGTGGTAAAGACAAAAACAGTTGAAATTGGAAGTGTTGTTAAAGAGTTGTGTTTTCAATTGGTGCATATCTTACTTACTCTGCCTCTTTATTACAAGTTTTCAAGAAACCTTCTGCGGTTTTTGGATTCTTTGAAAGTGATAACAAATCAATCACAATGGGTACGATAAACCCAAGAGAATCTCACTCACCGTTGTGCACGAGACACACCAACAAGACAAGAAAGAAAGGATAACTTAATGCATTTCATATGGTTGCATTTCATTTAACTTTATCTAATTTCAAAAATAGCAATACATAATTGCACGTTATTCCACAGATAAAATGTACGTGGAATTATGCATAAAAACGTATAGCAATAATCATAAATATCGATTCAAGTTGACTCAATTCAATCAAGTCAATTTAGGATGGTTTCGATAAAAAAAAATGTTGTTGGATAAAAATGTTTATATTTTATAATTTTTTCCTTTACAAATTTTTTGTTGGTAAACTTCTTTTAACAAAGTTTAAATTTCAAAAATATCAATTAAAAAAAATTATGATATAAAAAAAATTACATTATAGATAATAAGTAAAATTATTCACGTGTTACATAAATAAATTTTATGTAATATAAATTATCAGAAAAACATTTTTGTATTTACTCGTAAAATAATGTCATTTTGGAATTGAAATATTAAAAAATTATAATTATAAAAACTATTATAACCCTGAAATAAATTAAAATTATAAAAATATCATGATTTTCGTTTCAAAACGACGTCATATTGGACTTACTGAAAATAACTTATCTGTATTAACTGCATAAAAAAATTAACCTATAAATTATATAATATCCGGTTATCAATGAATACAGATTAATTCAAATTCGAACTGTATTAAACTCGAAAAGGGTGATTATATAAACTAAATTGATAAACCCTATCCAAGAATGGTGATTATATAAACTAAGGAAAAATATACTCTTATGTTGCACAAGAGTATTTTTCTCTCATACTCATACATTTTCGTGTTACTTTTTTTTTCTTTTTCTATAAATGGGTGGGTTCCACACATTATTATCTCTATAACATAAGAGAGCTATTCTCCTATTGCATGAGATTAATAAAACCCATAAACTAAATTGATAAACCCTAATGAAAAGGGATTTTATTTTCTCACGTTACATGAGATAGTTATCTCCTATTATAGAAACATGATGTGGTGGGGCCACCACCTTTTAAAAGAAAAAAAATGGTAGCACATATTTTGATGTGAAGATAGAGGTAGGATATTTTTACTATCAAAATTTTTTATTACCAACTTACTACCTATCTAATACCATTAAATTGATATTTTCTCTCTCTCCAAAAACTTTTTAGCATTTTCTCTTTGATCCAATGGTGATTAGATATGTAGTAAGTTGGTAGTAAAAAGATTTGATAGTGAGAATATTTGACCTCATGAAAATAATATGGGAAAGTTATTTCATGTAGAATGATACAATGATTTTCCATGAAAAAAAAAAAAAAATTAAACATGGAAACATGATATTGGAGTAGATCATTACATTACACGCTGTTCATTGATGGATAGAGTGTGAGATTGGGAGCGTTGAAAAATAGTAAGAGTTGAGATAAGAATCTAAAAATTAAAGGTTCACCTTCGACGGCACGGACCACTTATATATTTATTATCCCATTTAATTACTCATTAATGAGGACCTGACAATAAGTCACAAACACCTTGTTCTGTGTGATTCCCTTCAAAACATGCGCTGACAAACTCTCCTAATTCCAAAAAATCCACAGTGAAATCTGTACAAGCAACCACCAGATTCTGCAAAATTTATTAAAAGTTTGAAATATACATACTTTTAATTTAGATTTTTATATGATGTTGTAGAGAAAAAAAAATACGTGGGATCCATGTGTTAGAAAAAATTATATGTAGGATTCATGTCAGCACGGAAATCGAAGGATGTGTAAGAAAATTAAAATTATCATATTAGATGAGAATTATAAAACCTTTTAATTTAACAATTTATTTTTTAAAACATTTCTTCTATATACACACATTAACAAAACCCTAATTTATGGTGAATATGTTTACATTTAAATTTTTCATTTACTTAACATTCTGTTTTATAAAATATGCTATGTATTTTTGGGAATTTTCTTTCAAAAAATAATATTATTCAACATAAATTAGAAAGAGTAATAATCACGCAACATATATAAACCTTCCTACAAACTACTTGCATTCTTTTTGTACCAGAAAAAAAAAAAAATAGTGTAAAGATTTTGAATATAATTAGTACTCCTAATAAATTTTACAAATTTAAGACTGTGTTTGCTAGATAAGCGATATCATCGATCCATACATTTATAAAAGAAAAATCAAATGTAGGGCTTTTTTGCTTGGGCTAATTAAATACAACATCAAATAAACCCAATTGCTCCTGCAAGAAAACAAGGGAAAAATGTTTCTACTTGCACGTAAGTTATTTACATTTATTTCTAAAACGACGTTATTTTGATATTGAAATCTTAAAAAATTATAAATATAAAGATTATTATAATCCTGAAATAAATTAAAATTATAAAAATATTATGATTTCCGCCCCAAAATGACGTCCTATTAGCTTACTGCAGATAACTTATTTGCAGTAACCGCAAAAAAGTGAACCAAAGAATAAATTAACAAACTCAACTGGTTACAAAGAAATTAAGGGCTTGTTTGAAGCACTTGATAAAGAAGATAAGATATGATAACTTATCATATTCTAATAGGATATGATTAGTTTATCCTATTGTCTCATTTTATCCCGTACAATACATGATTTCTTATCATATGGGGGGAGCTGGGTTAGAATTCAATAGAATAGGATACTAATATTGGATATCCAATATATCCTCATGCTACCCAATGTATCCCCATCCAATATATTTGTATTTATTGCATTATATTTTGTTTTTTCTTTCTCCTCTCTCCTTCTACATAATTTTATCAGATTGCTAATCAGGTGTTCATCAAACACGGAATATGATATAGACTTATAACCCCCATATCATATCCTATCCTTATCAGCCCCATATCATATCTTACTCCTATCATACCCTGTCCAACAAACGAGTCCTACAAGTGTTAATCACCGTTGCACACATAGCAAGTGAAATAAATCCAAAACATTACTGAATCTAAAACTCATTTTTGGAACGAAAGAAAATAAGGTTTAGGGAGGAGTTGTGTTCAATCATAACATACGAGTATTATTATCCCAAGTTCTTCAAATAAAAAAAATTCAAAAACTTATGATATCCAATCTTTATCTATACCTGACATAAAGTATATTATTTTGAAGTCCTTCTTTCTCTCTATTCGTCTTTCCTATAAAATATGGCTATCATTCTTTCGTTTTTTTTCCCACTCTTATATTAACTGCAAAATTTATGTAAAGTAACATGCATCAAAATTTGTATGTAATTATAATTTAATAATCATACACATGGCACGAAATAAATTAAGATTTAGCGATGACTTGTGTTCTATCATAACAAACGAATATTATTACCCAAGTTCTTCAAATAAAAATAATTCAAAAACTTATGTATTGTCCAATTTTTATCTATACCTGAAATAAAGTATATTATTTTGAAGTCCTTCTTTCTCTATATTCGCCTTTCCTATAAAATATGGCTATCAGTCTTTCGTTTTTTTTTCCCACTCTTATATTAACTGCAAAATTTATGTAAAGTAACATGCATAAAAAATTGTATGTAATTATAATTTAATAATCGTACACATGGCACGAAATAAATTAAGATTTAGGGATGAGTTGTGTTCTATCATTACATACGAGTATTATTATCCCAAGTTTTTCAAATAAAAAAAAAAATCAAAAACTTATGTATTGTCCAATTTTTATCTACACCTGACATAAAGTATATTATTTTGAAGTCCTTCTTTCTCTCTATTCGTCTTTCCTATAAAATATGGCTATCAGTCTTTCGTTTTTTTTTCCTACTCTTATATTAACTGCAAAGTTTATGTAAAGTAACATGCATCAAAATTTGTATGTAATTATAATTTAATAATCTTACACATGGCACGAAATAAATTAAGATTTAGGGATGAGTTGTGTTCTATCATAACAAACGAATATTATTATCCCAAGTTCTTCAAATAAAAATAATTCAAAAACTTATGTATTATCCAATTTTTATCTATACCCCACATAAAGTGTATTTTTTTTAAGTCCTTCTTTCTCTCTATTGGTCTTTCCTATAAAATATGGCTCTCATTCTTTCGCTTTTTTTTCCCACTCTTATACTAAATGCAAATTTATATGAAGTAACATGTATCGAAATTTGGCCTTTTGAACACTATAGTTTTTATTTAATAATTAGGGTTTATCATCTATCATTTAATATGATCACAAAAACTTTGCTACACACACAACATTTTGTGGGGCCCGCAGCAAAAAAAAAACTTTGGCACGCAAAATGAATCTCTATAACATAACACAATCACTTTTCCTACAACATAACTCTTATAAAACCCTAATAATTAATTATCAAATTGACCTTGATTATAAACTATTTTAAAATTTTAACCTCTCCAAAAAATATAACACCAATCTGTCCATGTTTGACCGTTGGTCATCAAGTCTATCCAGGTATCCCTTCTTACCCGGGCATTTTTTAAAAAATTTATCCTACTCGGATAGTCAAAGGGATACCTGGTATAGTTCAAAAAACTAAAAAAATACTTAAATTATTTACTTGGGTAGGCAGGCGGCTACCTAAGTAAATATAAGAAACAGTTTTGCAGGTTCTTTCCTTTTAAATTATCATAGCTGAATTTTAATACCTTGAAGACTTCTTCTTCCATTTCTTCTCCCATTGCCAAGTTTTGAAGTTTGTTCAATGCATTTTGCTAAAACACGTCTTGCAATATTTTCTACTTCAGGGGGAAGTATTGCGGGGGTTCCATGGTGTCCAAGTTTTAACAAAAATAACTCAAAAATTTTGCAGTTTAATTGATTGAACCAACCAATTTGATTTTCTACGAAAAAGAAGAAGTACATTCTGAGATAAAGTAAAACGATTCTGTTTATCAAAAAAAAAAAAAATGATTCTCTGCGGCTCAAACAAAATTTAAAATGATAAAACAATAAAATGTACAAAATGTATTTATTGATTGGAAGTGTTCATTGAAGTACATAACTAATCAAGAATTAATGAAAAGAAACGAAATTCACCACACACAAAAGGAAAAAGAAAAGCAACGAAAAGGATTTCAGGTACCCATTGTTTGTTGGTCATGGTCATAAATCTATTCATGTTGACTATTCTTGGTTTCTTTTTTGAGGAGGTTATTTAAGGTGAGCCGGGACCACTATTTTTAGGTGATCCCTTAGTGTAAATAGGAGGATAAAATAGGAAAAAAGAAAAATTAATAGGGGTAAAAAAAGAAAGAGAAAATTAATGTTGTGAGAAGGAGCACCAGAAGATTCAGTGGTCCTAGAGCATATTAAAATTTTTCCTTTTTTGAGGTCGTTGTATTTGGGCAGTGGCTCCGACTTTTGCTATGTCATCCACCAATTTCTGGTAATGTAACTTGACGTCCGATTCGGTCTTGCTATGTCATCCACCAATTTCTGGTAATGTACTTTGATATTTATCTGTACTTTGATATTTATCTGGATAGTCGCCTTCCTACTGTTAAGAATGATACGAGGGGAGCCAAAACCCTTTGCAAATGATACATCCACCAATGGACCAAACGATAAACCATAAAGTGGGTCGACACCACATCTCAACCCAAAACCTTAAGGCTTTAGGTTTATGGGTCTTTTACACTCTATATGGTCATCACTTGGTCTATGTCTAGATGATTTGGGACTTACTTCACCACTACCAACTCACACTTATCATTTCCAACATCATCCCCTCAAGTGTGAGGCTCAACATCATACTCCCCCTAAAGGCAACTTCTACGGAAGTCTTTTTTCTCTTTAAATATTAGGGTCACACCAGCCTTCTGCTGAGGCCTTTTTAAGTTCATCACCATTGTCCCAGCCAAACCTTTAGCTCTGATACCACTGTTAAGAATGATACGGGGAGCCCAAAACCCTTTGCAAAGGGTACATTCACCAATGGGCCAAGCGATAAACCATAAAGTTGGCCAACACCACATCTCAACCCAAAACCTTAAGGCTTTAGGTTTATGGGTCTTTTGCACTGTATATGGTCATCACTTGGTCTATGTCTAGATGATGTGAGACTTACTTCACCACTACCAACTCACACTTATCATTTCCAACACCTACTCGGGTAAATAATTCAAATATTTTTCCAGTTTTTTGAAATATATCAGGATATTTCTTTGATTATCCTAGTAGAGTAAAATTTTCAAAAAATATCCGGATAAATAGGGGATATCCGAGTAGACTTGATGGTCAATGGTCAAACAGGGGCAGATCGGTGTTATATTTTTTTTGAAAAGATTAAATTTTTGAAATAATTTATAATCAAGATCAATTTGATAATTAATTATTAAATAAATGCTATAGTGGTCAAAAAGCAAAATTTGCATGTAATTATAATTTAATAATCTTACACATATTACAGCAATTTTTTATTAAACAACATACACACGTTTTAAGGTTTATATATTTTTTTCGAGAAAAAGAAGAATAATGTTCTAACAAAATTATTAGGTTATATTATAGAGATATAGATTATGAGACTCACTTATTTTGTTTTTGTTTTTTGAAAACAAATATGAGTTCCACAATCCTTATCTTTATAACATAACATAACAACTTTCCTATAACATTATACATCTATGTCATGGTATTTTTTAATATGCATCACCGTGATCCTTCCATTCAAAAATTAATACTTGTATTTTTTTTCTCTCTCTCTCTCTCTTCTCTTCTCTCTCCTCAACCTTTTCTCTATTTCTCTCAATTCTACCTAATACTTTTGTCATCCCGATCAGTTGCTCCTATTTCACATAGGTTATATACTACCAAGAGTTATAGAAGTGTGTACAACGTTTGAATTCGAAAGCAGTCAACTTATTAAAATGTAATTCCTGAACAAACTCTGCAAATGAGTCAGAATAAAAACTCATCCTTTCTTTTTTCGGCCCCAACGCAAACCATCAGCGGCTAAATAGAATCTTCTTATATATTATAACAAAAATAAAAATAAATCCCATCATATATCTAAATCGCTAGAGTATAACTGACTTTATTTTTGGCTTTCAAATATATTTTGTATTTTTTTTTAAATAAGATGTAAATATTTTTGGATACTATTCGTAACTAATATCTTTTTGTATATGAAAAATGTAAGTATGATAAAAAAGAGATAGAGAGAGATATGTGACCTCGTGAAAAATATATCTTTAGTAGTGTTATTAAATCCGACTCGGGTATTGACCCGGTCGGGGTACTGGATTACTGGTCGGATTGGTGGGTCACTAATCAGACCGATGGGTCACTGATCGGACTGGTTGACCCGAAAATATATAAATATACAAAAATATAAACATATAAATTCAATTATATTCTCCGTATATAAAATTAATTAAACAAGGTTCATTGAATATGCTCAAAAACATGAAGCATAAACAAATAAAAATGCACGCTATTACTATGTCAATTTAAATCGCCACTCATAATCTCCATAAACATACTTCTCAATAAACATTGAACTCATATTTCTCAATTCAATACATTAAAATGACATATATCATATTCTCTTAATTTATTATTCAACAAATTACTTCAGCATTGGAAGCTGAAATTTGAGGTCATTATATGAGAGTATACTAGCAAATAAAATTACAAATTTTTTTAAAATGAGTTCTACATTTTATTTTACAAAATGAAATAATTTTGGTTTTTAATTTTTGATTTTTTCTTTTAAATGCATGACCCGATCGGGTCACCCGGTTATCGGTTTTGATCGGGTCAACGCATGATCAGTCCAATACTTGACCCGAACCGATCTGATGACCATCACCGGGTCCTGGGTCAACTCAGCTGAGTCGGACTGAATTTTACAACACTATCTTTAGTTTTGAAAAACATATTGATGTTAAGTTGGGTACAAATTGGTTAATAACATGATTGTTAAACCTATTATTCAATAATGTTTTATTAAATTCATTAAAAGAGTTTGAATATGCAAACAATTAAACGGGAGATTGAGCAAATTTTTGTAATGACGAAATTCTCAGTGTGAAATTTATTTTGTTTATAAAATGTTAATGATCACAATGTAAAAGAGTGAGGGAAAGAAGGTTGTTTTGGGAAAAAACGGAGGAAAGAAACATAAACCAGAAGTCTTTTTCAAATTCCCAAAAAACAAGTAGTGTTGGAGGTTGCATATAAATAGAGGCAAAAAGCACACAAACACAGAGAGACACAGACACATAACATTAACATTGTCATTAACAACACACACCTTTCATTTGAAATCTCTGTTCTTCCACTTCACGAGGTTGTTGCACGCCTTCCACCTCTTTACCTCTTTACTCCTCTCAGCTCCACCCTCTCTCTCTCTCTCTCTCTCTATATATATATATATTGATTATTTTTCAAACACTTATTTAGAGTATCATCTTGTTCCACTGCATGAAAAAATGTCCATAACAGAATCAAGAAAACCCAAATGGCACCACCACCCGCCTCCTCCTCCAACACCAAGAATCCTGAACTTTCCTCGCCGCCCTCGCCGGAGACTCGCCGCCACCAAGGTGCCTTCCGGCGGCGGTGCCCGGAGGGACTTTAAAGGCAATAAGTTGGGGACTTTGTTTAATCGAGAAGAACGTGTTCCGATAGTGGTGTTGGACCATGATGGGGAGGGTGAGAGGAGGAGGAAGAGAGTCGAAAGTGGTGGTGTTGGTGGTTTGGAGTTGGAGGAAGAGAAGTGGAAGTTTCAGACCGAAATGTTGAGGGCTGAATGTAACTTGTTGAGGATGGAGAAGGAGATTGCTGTGAAGAAGTTAGAGAGGACTCGTTCTAAAATGGAGAGAACTCTAAGATCTGCTGTTTACACCCTTGTTTCTGTCAGTGCTTCTTTTTCTCTCTCTTTTGCCACTTCCTTCATTGATCGTGTTATATCGTTTATTTCTTTATTTATATTTATCTTTTTTGGCTTTAAAATGTTGAGATATATAGTCCCACATTAGTTGTATGTGCAACTAATGTGAAGTTTATAAGGCCTTGGGCACTCCCACCCTTTGAGCTAGCTTTTGGGGTGGTGTATCTTGATGTTCTTTACATGGTATCAGAGTCTCGTCGTCTCATACTAAAAAAAGCACAAAAGGTAAACCAAAAATTGGGCAAATGCA
This sequence comes from Gastrolobium villosum, assembly GCA_032173675.1. Lineage (NCBI taxonomy): Eukaryota > Viridiplantae > Streptophyta > Magnoliopsida > Fabales > Fabaceae > Gastrolobium > Gastrolobium villosum. The sequence continues at coordinate 27,907 of JAVKPL010013516.1, read as the reverse complement.
ATTTTCACGTTTCTAGCCTCAAGGACTCTTGCGTGAGGGGGCGTGTTGAGATATATAGTCCCATATTAGTTGTATGTGCAACTAATGTGGAGTTTATAAGATCTTTGGTACTGGTGTATCCGAGTTTCTTTACATAAAGAATGCAATTTTGAGAGGTGTTTCTATATTTAGATTAAATGAATGTCTTATTTGAACTTTATTATGATTTGCTTGTCTAAGATATGTTATGGTGCAAATATTAAGGTTAATTGTCCAAAATGTTATAAGTAGGCTTGATTTTCTATCAAACATATTGTTCATTTTCTTTGATTTTCTGAGAAATTAAATTGTTATTATCACATCTGATGCACTATGAATCGGCCTAATTCTGTTCCAAGTGGCTAATCGTACGTACTATTTTTTTCAGTGATTTCACATGTGTTCTTGCAAGGTTCTGTCATTTATTTCTGTTTTATGAACATGATGATTTGTATCTTTTGATGTTTAACATGCAAAGTGGAATGCAGGGAAGAATAAAGATTTGTGAAGGAAAGAATATTGATATGGTTTTGGATGAAGAGATTCATGAGTTGACAGAGAAGCTTCAGAAATTGCAAAAGAGATCGGCGGCAAAGGATTTTGAGGCTAGGAAAAACAAAAATTTTGACAAACAAGTTTCTGTTCTGCAGAGAAGACTGGAGAGGATTGGAGGACCATCAGATGAGATATATTTGAGGGAGTTTCAAGAGCTGGAAAATGTAAGCTTTTCCATTAGAAGAAGTAGCAGATTTGATGATGGCATTGTTGCAAATGGAAAACTAAATGTAAGTAAGAAATAACCAAAATGATTTGTCTTGTTGCTTAGCTTCTGTATCCAATTTTTCAGTTTTGTCTACTCTTTCCACCTTTGGAATTTCTAATCCATCTTTAGTTTATGTCATGTTATGTTATTTAAGAATGAAAGTTCCTGATTACCAAAAAAAAAAAAAAAATAAGAATGAAAGTCCATCTCCAATAGCTATTTAATTTAAACAAAGCAAGGGCCATGAAGTTCAAAGACCAGTTGTTGATTTCTTTTATGTATTTTTTTCAAGCATATCATACAAAGGCATTTTTGCTTTTTCATTTTTGATTCTCCTGTTGTCTTTTTATTATTTTGGTGTTTGTTTCTCATGGATTTTATTAACATTTACAGGTGGAGATTCTGAGAAGGAAAATGGAGGTATTATCAAAGGGAATATTATTACAGAGAATGGAGGAAGAGTATAATTCGCTGCTGTCCACTGCTAGTAGTTCTCTTGCCAGTTCTGGTTCAACTTCCAAGAGAGTTGAATTTCAAGATTCATCTTCTTCCAGAGTTCCTCATCAGGCATATATCCTTGATTTCTTTCCTATTTACTAGTTGATTAATTTTTTTTTTATAACATAATATAACATGTATTCTCTGTTGGCTACAATGAAACTTAAAAAAGCTAATCCAGTTTAATGTGACTTAAAAAACCCCTCCAATAAGAAAAACAGGAAATGAATGATTTGACTTTCTTAGAGTACTAATTCTTTTAAGAGCCAAAACCAAAAATAAAAATAAAAAATTTAGGGTGTTCAACCTTTTTCAATGTAGAACACATTTTTCATGACTTACTAAATCAAGAGAAGCCATAATTACTAAAGTTTGGATTGACAAATCCTGCAGGAAAAATTCTCTTATGAAGGGAACCGGTGTTCAGGACATTGCAAGACTATTGTGAGAAGAATTGTAGAGCAAGTTAGAGCTGAGACTGAGCAATGGTCCCAAATGCAGGAGATGCTAGGTCAGGTGAGGGAAGAGATGGAGGAACTGCAGGCTTCTCGAGATTTTTGGGAGGATCGGGCCCTGCATTCTGATTTTCAAATCCAATCCCTACACAATGCTGTAAGAAACAGTTCATTGTTTCTCAGTCTTCCTTGAAGTTATTGTTTTTAAGGCTATACTTGTAAGCTTTGTAACCTTCCTTTGCTTACACAATAAACTGTTTTCTTTGCATCCTTGGTTCAGTAAAAAGCAGGGGAAAGACTACCTAGAGTATTTTCTTCCCCAGACACTCACGAAGTGAGTATTTGAACTGGGTCGGCCCTTGTTCACTAAAGTGGTTCAGATACTTCATTGAGTACCATAATTTCTTAACCTATGCGGCCAATGTTTTAGACATGTTTCCATATTCTTCATCTGATGATGGCATTTCTAATGGATGACTTTGGCTTTGTGCAAGGATCTCATGTCATAAAAATTAGAAAAATTAAAAAAAATTATAAATGAGATTCTGGCAAATAAAGCATGAGGTTTGATTGTTGGGGTGTACACAAAAAGGCCCAAAACATGTCCTTGCTCCTTGCTATGCATTTGGTCTCTTAAAAAGTGTATCTTGTCATTAATCTTGTATTTTCTTTCACAGGCGCAAGAATGGAGACAAAGAGCTCTTTTGTCTGAAAGCAAAACAAATGAGCTTGAAGCAAAACTCTCCATGCTTTATGGTGATCTTGAGAGTTTGAGGAAGGAACAAAATGCAGTTCAGGGGACCAAATGTTCACCAATTCCCTCGAACACACAGAATGAGTTGGAGAAGCGAATAGTGGTTTGTTTCTCAAAGGAAAATAGCAATGTTACAGAAAATAGCAAGCATAATGAGGATTTAAGGAATGGGGAAAGAAAAGCAAATGCAGCAGCTAGAGGTGGATTCGCTGCCCCAATACGATCACCATTACAAGACATTGGGAACAAGTCATCATTGTTGATGAAGCAGAATGGCAAAGCAGTTTTCCCTTTGCATTGGCATCTTTCTTCAAATGTTGAGAAAATAAACTAAGTCACTCACTTAACTCATCACTTGAATGTAGGCTTATCGGTTCTAACATAAAATTACATATCCTAACATAATGGGGAGAATGGATCCATCCAGGCGTTTCATGTAATATGTAATATGCCATGAGAAAATAAGGCTAGCATTGTCAAAGTCCCATGTTAATCGATGAGATTGGAGTTTTATTTCATAAAATTCTTCATAGGTTAGCTTGCGAATTGAGGTCTATTTATTAACCGTCACAAACTTCTTGTGATTTGGCTCTTTTTGAATTTACGAGGATAATTTTAAATAATTGGAATTTCAAAGGTGCTATAAGTCAATTTTTTTTTTCTTTCTAAAAGATTTAAATGGATTCTGTGTTTTTTTTTTGTTGAAGATTCGAAAATATATTTACTCTAAATAAAATTCTATTTAAATTGGATTTAACAATTAAGTGTCCGTGGAATTGCAGAAAAGCCTCTTATAATATATAGAGTTGAGCGTTGACTAATGACTAATTCATGGTTAATATGAGCATAACTAAGAATAGCGAAGAATGTTAAGATGGATTATATAAAAATGATTAAGATAAAAAATGAAAATATTCAATCCAAAAATATGAACAGTACTAGTGGTTGAAAAGAGTGGTTTGGCTACAAAAAATATTAGTTTTGAATTGTATGCTTTTTATGGTCCCTTTTTATCTTTACTTTTTAATAAGTCTCTTTATTTTTTTCTCCTCTATTTATTTATTTTCCCTCGCAATTTTTACTTCTTTAATTAATTAATTTATTTTTACTTTTTTTTCCCTATATATATTTTTCTCTTATTCAATTTTAATTTTTATTGCTTATTTTAAATTTTTAATGTTGTTTATTTTTTATTCAATATTTGTGTACTTTTTATTTGAATTTATTTACCACAAATATCAATTAATTTGGGATAAAACCTTAAAGTATATACCTTTTATTACAAAAAAGAAAAAGAAAAAAAGTAAATACCATTTGAGAGAGAACTTTGTAAACGATCTCGTGGGAGGCACGTGACTGCACACTGTGCAAGAGAAATATTCTTAGCAGTGAAGTTTCAACATCAAAAACCCTTTATATCTGGTTTTTTTTTCTCTGTTCTTCAGACGATGTCGTTCGGAGCAGCTGCGAGCTCGGAGAAGCTTTCTGATGTTCGTGGTGGCGTTTCTCAATCGCACATGGCATAGCCTCTCTCTATTTGTGACAATCTGGTTAATTTCTCTTCCTTTTATTTGTTTCGTTTTCAATTGTCATTGTGAATGTAAGTGTTTGGAAGGAAATATCAGAATCTTAACTGAACCACTCACTCTTGACGCTGATCCTTCTCTCCCTTCTTTCTCGGCGTGGGTTGATTTGTTGCTCCTTTTTGTATTTCAGTTTTTCGTTGCTGTTGATTGCAAAATTGATATTTATATAGGGTTTTATAAGAGTTATGTTGTAAGAAAAAGTGACTCTATTCTATTATGTTATAGAGATTCGTTTTGCGTGTTTTTTGTTTGCTGCAGGCCCACAAAATGTTGTGTGTGGAGGAAAGTTTTTATGGTCATGTTAAATTAAATGATAGATGATAAATCCATTTATATATCTATTGCACGACACTATATGACATCATATGACACGACATTGTGACACTTTATTTCTAAAAAATGTTAAATTTTGACACGTTAGGACACAATATTATATAATATATATTTTTAATTTACATAGAGTATATTATATTTAGTATTCAATAATTTAACAAAAAAAAATAAAGCTAAACTTATAATATATCCCGAAATCATAATCTAATGAATCTAATACTCAGAACTCAAAGTGCAATGCAACGCAACGTGTTGCGTAATATTTGAACCTTTTTTGAGTCTTTGCAATAAGTACCGGAGTGTCGAAAAGTGTCGTACGGTCGGTGCCTCATAGATATATACAAACGAGTAACTCTTCATTTCTCCGTTTTATGATTTTTTGTAATTTTATTAAAAGTTTGTAGTCACGCTGCTCTTTTCATACAAATGAGCATTAATTAAAAATGGAAAGCATCCAAATTTACCATGCACACTCCTTATTTATTATGTTTTCTCTAGACTTGCTTCTTAGAAATGCTCAATTCTCAATTCAGAACAGATTTTTACCCTTTTTTTTTAGTAATCTTTCAAGAGACGAACCTAAAAAAGGTCATAGCTATCTTTGCATTTCTATGAAGAAATGCTAATGGGTAAATGATTAATGTGGCTGGGCTTCTTATTTGAATTTTATCTCGTAGGTAGTTTTTGGTATTTTGCACTTTTGATGATGGGAATGGTTGTGTTGTGTCTACTGAAATGCTGAAGCAATGGTTCTATTTCAAAAAGCCAGTTTGGTTTAGTTCAGCTTTGGCTTTTAAACAATTAAGCTTCCTGCTAATAGCACTTTGTACTTAAGGAGTACAATTTGTAATGTTCCTGATAAGCTTCTCATAATAGCCAAATCATTTCCATTGTATACTGCTCTAGGTCTTCCCACCTATTAATCTGAACATTCTTGGCTTGGCAGATTACTGATAGCTCAGTGATGTGTTTGGTGATCATTTTGATGGTGAATATATTTAGTTATTAACAGTATTCAAATCTTTACTAATATCAATATGTATATTTGCATCCATATAATCATCTTCTTTGTTCTATGTATTGATCCTTACAGAATACTATTAAAAGTTTGACTATCTTAGTCTTTACTTTTTCCCCCCTTTCATGTAATTTCATCATCTTTTATTGTTCAGATGACGGAGATGTCTTTCATCTAAATATGCAAGATTGGAAGACAAAAGAGAGTGCCACTGAAATATGATATCTCCTAGAGCTGATTGGTTAAGCCCCAAGATGGCATGTTTTTGGTGCAAGATTTGTGTAGCGAAGGACAATTAGGTTCTGCCAGATAACAGATTTGAACCTGCTGGCCCATCTGAAATTAAATAACTTATTGCAATGGATCTTAGCTTGGCTGGTGATTCTTCTCCGCCTCGTCCCAGATGGAGGAAAGTAGCTTATGGTGGTATGCAACCTGGTTATGATGATAATCACACCGATGAATCTTTCCTTGAAGGAATGGTCATGAATGCCAGTGTTGTAAAAAGGGACATGCTAAAGGTGATGCTTGACTCAGTTTCCATTTCTGAATATTTATGCATTGTTGCTCTAGTTGTCTTGGTCTGGGCTTATACACTTGCATCAACTCTTGATGAAAATTCTCTCCTGTTTATTGATGTAAGTCTTCTAGTTTCAGGTTTTTTAATTCTCCTTTTTACTCAAGAAATGCTTTCCTTTAAACTTCTCCTCCATTATTTCCTGAATATCTCCTTTTTCATAACTGGGTTATATGTTTTGGCTCCCATCTATCAAACTCTTACAAGGTCCATTAGTTCGGATTCCATTTGGGCAGTAACCGTATCACTTCTCATACTTCATCTTTTTATGCACGATTATTCAGAATCCACTGTCAAAGCTCCAGGGGTTCTGAACAATCCTGCATTGACCAGTTGTATCTCTGTAAATGCTTCTGTAGTCGCCTCTGTTTTTATTGCTTCTCGCCTTCCATCAAGACTACATGTGTTTGCTATCATGTTATTCTCATTGCAGGTTTTCCTTTTTGCTCCACTGGTTACTTACTGTATTAAAAAATACTCCTTCCGCTTACACCTATGCTTTTCTATCACTTTGATGGCCGTGACATTAAGTTTTGTGTACATGCTGCATGGCTTACTCTTTGTGCTGCTGCTTAGTTTGTTGGTTTTTGTCAACATAGTCTGCCCTTATTGGCTTATAAGGATTCAAGAATACAAATTTGAGATCAATGGGCCTTGGGATGAGGCTAAGCTTTGCTTTGATATTAGAGACTGAAATCAGAACATGGTTGATGCCGGAATTGGAGTGCCTCATGAGCTATGTTGAAGTGGGTGTATAATTATCTGACTCCTTGTCTATTTTAAGTTATAAGTTATGGAAACGTCCTTGCTGTTCTTATTAGAAGAGGGTAAGAAAATGACATTTGTACTCGTGTTTTAGAATGATAACTGATGATAGTTTCAAAATTATTTGGGTACAATGGAAGTACATTCAGAAGAGCTCACAATTTCTTGCTGACGAATATTTGACTGTCATTCATTTTGGACACAACTCAAACCGTTTAATTATGATTTTATATAAGCCTTATTTAACAATAACGGTTAAACTGTGATAAGAGACTATAAGCGTTCATTCCTGACGAAGTAATAATTCAATTCCTAAACTTTTCTTCTAAACTTCCGAATGAATAATTCAATTCCTAAGCTCTTCACCTTTTCTTTGAAAATGAATGGGAAATATTGGCTTATAAGGCTTCTTGTCTATATACCTGATGAAATCGTTGAGAAAGTGTGTTTTTTTTTTTATTTTTTTGGATATATCCGAGGGTTTTCCCACCCCACATAGGATGAGACTAATCTCTTTCGCGGATTGAGAGGGTAAGGATTTCTCCGTTACCCACAAAGTGTGTTTACCAGGATTTAAATTCAAGCCCTTTAGACTCATAGCCCGAACCTCTAGGGCTCAGCATCAAGCCAACTGAGCCACACCTTGCAGGTAGAAACTGTGATTTAAATATAAAGAACATCACGAAATGAAAATGAAAGTGTTTTTTACAAAATGATGTTTCGTGTAGTCTTGATGTGACAGTAACCAATCACACATGATTTTGAATTCATTTACCAACCTCTCATGGGATAAATGTTTTTAAGTACGACCCTTATTTAACAGTAATAAATCATTCTCAAATATGGAGTTTGTCATAGTCACAAACTGAGAGTGGTTGAGGTTATCTGACATTTATTTCTCAAGGAAATATGGAGGATTAAAAGTTGACAATCTTCTTTTCTCTGAAACTTTCCACAGTCTCCCTGAGGCTCACTTCCAAAGGAGTAAACTCAATTCCCAAGCTCTTTGCCTTTTCCTTAGAAACCTGATATGTTGGCATATACGGCTTATCGTCCACACAACTGCTAACATTTGTTGAGAAAGTGAAAATGTTATTAGAAAATTAAAAGAAACGGAAAAACTTAATATTTAAATGCTGAACACACACACAAATAAAAAAAAAAAAGCTTTATATGCATTCTTATTGGAGTTATAGAAATTAAACTTACCATTCTGAAATATGTAATGTTGGGTACAGATTGCGTAAAATCCTAGCAAGTTCAGAGTAGTGTACCACTCTCTCAACCAATAAATATCTTCCAGTTGCTGAAGCAATCTCATACGCCTGAATATGGGCGTTAGCAACATCTTTGACATTGACAAATCCGAAACATTTATTTGGAAATTGTGAACCTGTATCAAACAAGTTAAAAGAGTTCTTCTATTAAGCAACAGGATAATTCTTGTCCGGGGGAAAAACTCGAATATATTTGATGCATATAGCAAATCCACTAATATTAATCGTATCAACAAACAGATTAATCAATCAATAACTAATCAGCAATAAATGACATATTAAAGACAATCAACAGCATATTTAGACAAATACGGAGAGGGAAAAAAACCCTCAACAATCACATTAAGTTCTCTTCCCTTCAATGTACAAAAAGCCAATACCATCATATCATATAGCAAAAACTAGTCTTCTTAATCTCATTGATGGTTGGACAGCGCTTTATAGCTGGTGTTGTCATCTTTTTCTATTACAAAATTGTATTTTGTCTGTCTTTTGTGTATTCATTTTAGAGTAAATAATTATTCACCTGTCAAATAAATAAGAAAAACAGCTTGATGATGGTATCGAGTTTTATTAAATATAAATGAGATATTTTCCACTTAAATCTTAATAAAGAGACAAGTTAGTGTCAAGTAAATTTTTTATCCGTAGTTACTTTTCACCTAAATTTTAATATTAAACACCAGGCTTGTGATAGAACAAACAACTATTTGATGGACAAGATAATAATCAAGACTAAATTGATGTATTTGTCCAAGGATTTATTTTATATGGATTTATTCATTCAAAGATTATTTATATCCATTGACTAATCATTCGTCAAATTTGTCTCAAGAAAATATGGTTCTGAGTCCAATTTGCAAATTTTGAAGGCCTAAATTGATACAATAACAATCTTTCGAGAATCAAAATATTAATTTATTCTAATAAATAACATTGAGGTAGTAAAAACACACACACACACACAAATACTCCTTTGAAAGGAATGCAATTGGCTTTGTGAGTTGCACTCATTTTGCTGCACTGGCGTATTAGGTTTCAGCATAAAGCAAGTTTTAGTGAGAATCCTTACCCATGCATCCTCAATGAAATAGGATAGTTCTTTTTGCTTCTTTGTGGGTGACAAACCAGGGGTTTGAAAGTGAACTTATCAGGTACGTAGAGGAACTTGTGAGTTCTTTTTAGCTTCGGCATCATAATTTCTTAACCTTGACCAAGTTGAATGTGGTTACCCATAAATACGAAGTAGAGGAAGTCCGTGTCAATAATTCTAACCCGCGTCCCCAAATAATAATAATAATAATAATAAAAGGGCCGTCCCAGTTCAAATACTCACTTCGTGAGTGTCTGGGGAAGGGAATACTCTAGGCAGTCTTTCCCCTGCTTTTTTGCAGAGAGACTGATTCGAACTCGCGACCTGACATACCACGGCAAGCAAGCTTACCGCTGAGTCAAGCCGGCCCTTCTTTTGCTTTGGAAACTTAGAAAAGGATCAGGTCATGTTCAGCTCTCTTATGACATTACCAAACACACAAATCCAAAGGGCATAAAAATTTGATGTGAGCCTCTAAACTATATCAGTAATAATGCATCAGAATATTCAATGGTCATTAGCCACCTTAATCTTATCTAATATCACAAAAATCCAATAATACATATATGGTAATACTTATTGTGTCTCGTTCAAGTCAAGACAATGACCATAAGATACTAATCAAGCTAGAATAAAAACAGAACTTATACTCAGTCAAGCATGACAAAAAGTGTTAAGATTTAAATGCACATACCTTCAAGTTTAACTAAAAGCTGTAATTATCATGACTTACTTTTCTTATAATATTTCCTTTTTCATTTCCATATTTTCTGTTTCCCTTTTGTATTTATACAACATAGAAAAATCAGATCAGCTGGAACACATCATGTAATCCAGATGCAGGGAAAGAAGATAATATAATTTTCATACGGCATAACTTCATTAGCAAATAAGAATTACCATTTATCAGGTTTAATATAGGTTCAACACTTTCGTTGACATCTGATTGTAAGAGAGGTCCTGCCACCATTGATGGGTTAATAGTAACCATGTCAATGCTGTTTTCGTTTACAAATTTCCAGGCAGCATCCTCAGCCAAAGTTTTTGAAAGCGTGTACCACAACTGAAAAACACAAATTGGAAATGGCAAGAGTATTAATTAGAGAGCATGGAAACATACTAAAAGGGCCGACCCAGTTCAATACCCACTCGTGAGTGTCTGGGGAAGGACATACGAGTCAAGCCTTACCCCCACTTTTGCAGAGAGGCCGAGTCGAAGCCGGGACCTTGGACATCACGGTAAGCATGCTTACCACTGAACCAAGCCGGCCATTCAGCATGGAAACATACTATGGAGGAAAAATTATAACATTTGTGCAATAAGATATTATAACTCAATAGCAATCTTCTATTGAATACAAGATTGAAAGCTCTAAACAGTTCTCAAATAATATCAGCAATGGGATTGAGACTTGAAACATTTTAAAAAGTTGTATGGATCATCTCAGTAGCAGTGGCAGAGGCATTGGTAGTAGTGCTACACATTACATTGGTAGAAAGAGAGCAAATTGACAGGAGAGACGAGAGAAAAAACTAAAATTGATTGAATGATAAAAGCGTGCTACACATTACATAACGGGCATAGATAGAGAAGCAATAATGCCCCATTGCTAACTTCCTAATTAAACTGAACTAGTAACTGAATAATGAATCAATCTAACAAAGCTACTAATGGAGTTAACCAAACTCAACCAAGTAACCATGTTATATACTTGAATTTCTGGGAGGAAATCTAATTACTTAAACATGTACTCTTTTCTTCCTTTTCACAATAATAATTTTTCTCATGTTAAAATAAAACTAATAGCAAGGTGTACCCTTCAAAGCTTAGTGAATTCCATTTTATCTTGTGACTATTGAATTCTAAAAGGCAAGGAACTTCTTTTTCACCTTAAAAACATGTTCTCAATCCACGTAATCAATTAAGCATTACTCGTCACGAATTTCTCCTTGCTTCCTTTCTTTTACTACAACTGTTGTCACTGATGTCATGGCTAGTAATCATTTATTTTCTTCTATTCATTGTATGGCTTTAGAAGGGTTTGCAAAAGCTGATCAGCTTACTAGTAACAATGGTAGAAGAAGCAATTTTCAACAATTATATCTGTCATTCTCTCTATCTCTCTCATTAGAAATTAAAAAGATATGTAAGGATAACTAAGTTTAAGCTTAAAAGGAAGGAACAGATGAAGTGAGATCAAGCTTAACAAAAAATTCCCAAAAACTCAGAACAAACTACATCAAAATCACAGATTTCACCTGAATGAGCTTCAAGTTTTTCATTTCTGAATGAATGTTAGGAAAAATAGCACAAACCTTTGATTCCCTACAGAAATCTGCATTTGAAAACCATGTCTCATCAACTACTACTTCGGGACTTTTAGGCCTCTCATTAAATGCAACTGAAGAAATAGAAGAAGTTAAAACAACTCGTTTCACTGATGGTGATTTTACACATGATTTAAGAACATTAAGAGTTCCCTTCACTGCTGGGTCAATTAATTCAGCCTGAAATAAAGAAAACGAGAGTTAGCAGTGGATAAACAGGCAACCGATCTGAATTGAAAAGACAACAAAAAGGTAAATTCTGCTCTTGACTGACAATTTTTTTTTAAATGTCAAAGCATCTCACAGAAGTGCAATTATACTTATCCTTAATCATATGATCTGTCAACCATATAAATCATCAATAAAAGGCACCCAAGGCACATAATTTCAAATTTAAAGTGTAGTTTTCATAAAGCTCCCACAATTTTCCTGATAGCAAATGACAAAATCTCAAAAAAATAAAAAAGAAGAAGGAAGAAGAAGAATCTAAATTTGAATTTTAACAGTGGATTCACCTGTTAAATATGCCGAGGCAGAGGAATTGGAGAGCCTTACATCACTTATGTCCTTTTTATCAATTTGAAGCACCCTATTTCATGTGCTTTTGTGTAAGAGATAGTATTTGAGCACTTGCCAGACCCTATTAAAGGGGGCAGCTCTCGTAAATCCTTTTTTCCATTCACAGGGCTCGAACTCGAGACCTCTGGTTAAGGGGCCAAGACTTCTTACCATATGTGCCAATGGTGTTTGGTAGAGATAAGATACCTTATCCTCTGCTATAGTTGTATCCCACCAGCATCACTTTATTAAAATTTCATTTACGGCTTGAGATAAATAAACAATATTTCTTATTTTAACATAAAGAAAAAATAAACATGTTTGATTAGAAGGTGCTAGATATCCTTTACAGTTAATTGCAAGGACCTAAGATTAAATCCCCATATATTTGAAATATCAACTGTTTACTTATCATATGCAATAAAATATTAGAATACTGGTCTTCCTATTCCAGAGAACTTGGATTCAATAATCTGAACTGAACAACAAGAAATATGGCCTACCAATAACAGAAACATAATCGAGAGTGTTCATACTGAACATATAATTAAAATTGGAATGGTTTTTGATACAGGAAGACCAGATTCAATCATTTATCAACAAAATACAAAAGTAAAAAAGAAAGAACCTGTGGGTCTTTGACAACGGAAAGTAGAACAGGTGAAGCAGTATGAAAGACACCATCACAGCCATCAATAGCAGAGTCAAATGAACCTTCTTCAAGGAGATCTGCTTTAAAGAGGTGCAACCTCTCTTTTGCACCTTCAAGTTTAAGCAAGTGCTCAACCTTTTTAGGATTACCTGCACCAAATAAATTATTAATTAATTAATGCAACCATATCACCAATCATCAATATTTAATATTAATCATATGGATATAATAATCTTTAAGTATATATATATATACAGAATTAGAAGCATATTAAATACAATGATTGGTGAGTACTGACTTGGGTGTCGAACAGTGGCCCTAACAGTGTAACCACGTTGAAGAAGGAATTTGACGATCCACGAAGCTATAAAACCAGAAGCACCAGTCACACACACCACCTTACTACTCTTGCTCATCCTCTTTATTATTATTATTATCTTTCTTCTCTTATTCTTCTTCTTCTACTTCTTCGCCTCTTTTCTTCTGAATGGTACTACTATTTTATATTAAAGGATTTTAATTAATTAAAGTCATTATTATATCAGTTAAGATATTAATTTAGGGATTAATGTTTGGGATAACAACTTCTGCATTGGTGGAGAAGTTGTTATATTGCAGCTCAGGCAATAATTAGGAGAGAGAAAAGGGTCCGCAATCTCCTACTTCTTTGAAAGGAGAAGTAACCCCTTAATTTTTATGCGTAAAGGAAATAATTTTATATAAAATGTGTGAGTTTATATTTTCTTATTTTTTCTCTTCTTTTCATATGATTTTATATAGATTTTACACACTTCCATTTTTTATAAACTACACACTTATATATATATATATAGGGTTTTATAAGAGTTATGTCGTAGGAAAAGTGATTGTGTTATGTTATAGAGATTCGTTTTGCGTAACGGAGTTTTTTTTTGCTGCAGATCCCACAAAATGTTGTGTGTGTAGGAAATTTTTTGTGGTAATGTTAAATGATAGATGATAAACCCATATATATATATATATGGGTTTTATAAGAGTTATGTTGTAAGAAAAATGATTGTGTAATGTTTTAGAGATTCGTTTTGCGTGTATTAGTTTTTTTTTTTTGCTTTAGAAAATGTGGGCCCACAAAATGTTGTGTGTAGGAAAACTGTTAGTATCATGTGACATAATAAATATAAACCCCTATATATATATATATATGAGAGATAAAATTATCTCATAAAACATAATAAACATTATTCCTATTAATTTATCAAAGGACTAAGATTAAAAACAAGTGAAATTAAGCTAACGGAACTTATTTAACTGGGTCCCGCTCGGCATTAGATGTTGAAGACTTGATATAAAGTTTGATGTAGATATCATAGCACGTGCTTGAATCATTTGGTCAGAATACGAAACGACCAAGCTTTTCTGCCATAGCTTCTGTCGTTTTGGGATATAAATTGTGGAACAGCTTCCATGTGGTAGGTGCCCAAATGTTAAACTTTGGGCAGGACAACTATTAAACTTTCGGTCTGTCAATGTGTGCGTTTTATAAAAAAAAATGTTACAATACTTTCTTCTTCTTTTTGGTGTGGAATGTGACCATACTTTACCACAAAAAATAAATAAAAAATGATCGATTTATAAAGAAGGGATATTACTAAACTTATACTACTAAAATTTTGCATCCACCAAATATTATGTTATCAATTTATAAAATTTTGTATTTAAAAATCACTTTAACTTTAAAAAAAATAGTTCATATTTAATCAATTTTCAAGTAAATAAGTTTCATTAAAAATGAATAATTTTTTATTTTTTATATGTACAATAGTACAATACCAATCTGTGTTAATATTTAGTAATATTTGTTTGGAGCTAATTTAGATTCTAAATTTTTTTAAATTAATATTAAATTATTGTGTATATTTTTCTTTACACAGAAATAATTTAGTAATATTAGTATTTATGTATTTTTTTGACGCATTAATTAAATTTTAATTCTTTCATAAGGCATACTTATATATATTTTTAAAATTTTCAATGTATAGAGAGTATTTTTCAAAAACTCAAACGTTGAATAACAAATAATTATTGTTTAATTATATTTACGTGATTTGTAGGGTGTTAGAAAAAACTTAAAAAAATAAAGATATATATATATATATATATATTTTTAATTTAGCATAATACAAAAATGCTTGGATATTCAACTGCAAGCTAGATATAACATCAATTTTCAAGGTCTCGAAAATTTAAAAGAAATTTCTGAATTGGAATTTATTTTTATTTACTTTTTCTTCTTGGTTCTGTCAAATTTATGAAAGACACACTTTCAGTTGACAGTACAAATAGTAGGTAATGTGGTTAAGTGTGTAGTAAGTAATTAACAACAGGGATATATTGAGCAGAGTTGTTACCTTCACGAGTAAAAACCAAAATAAATTGTAATTTTTTTTATTACAAGCGTGGAGTTTCTAAAACCAAATTCACCAACTAAACATAACATGGTTGAGGTTGTCAACGTTCAATCCTAATCAAAGAGAGATATCATTAGTTAAAAGTTGGCAAACTTTATATAATATTGCTAAAAAAAGTTAAATTAAATATAAAGTTTTGTTTACAAAATGATGTCTCATGTAGGATTTATGTTACAATAACCATTCACCCCATGATTCTTATATATGTAATGACCCAGTTCTGAATTATTCGGTATTGAAATATTCAGCTAAAAGTAAGACTTATAGAACCTTTTCTTTAAATGATTTAAACAAGGAAAGGGTTGTTTTTTTAATTCACCCATTAAACAAACATCATAATATCAATTCCAATGCTAAATCTTCTCATTTTCAGCGTTGAATAGAGTCGATGACAAGACAGAAAAGCATTAAAAAAAGGGATTCAGTGAATGGGAATCCGAATTCATATATTTATAAGCATTATTGGAGTTAAAGAAATAATCAAATTTAAAGCCATTAGGATCGGTCTAGTTGTCCTGTATTTGAGTAGTTTGTATTTGATTATGTGTTCAATTCTCATAGTTGTATACAAAAATAAAATAAAATAATCAAACTTATTTGGGTTTTGAAACGTCGGGGAAACTATAATAACAACAAACATAGTAAATACACCTCATCAGACATAATTATACAATAGACAATCAACTTTTCTAAAAGTTGAATTATTTGGCACACACTTTAAATTATAACCATACACCTGTCTTTCCACTTTAGACATCATCAGTAGTGTCGGTACTAATGAACAAATTTAAAGATTTTCTTTCTTCTGAGTGGACATCACGATACATTTCTTTCCACCATATTTGTCTGGTTTAGCTTTTTCTTCATAAATATCACATAAAATCTTTGCAAGTTCAGAGTAGTGTACCACTCTCTCAACTAAACAATATCTTCCACTAGCTGAATCCATCTCATACCCTAGAATATGAGCGTTTGCAACATCTTTCATATTGATCCATCCAATAGTATCATTAGGAAAAGTTTGAGAACCTGCATCAATCAAGTAAATGTTTGTTTGTAATATGCTCGTTATGTGGTTTAAAATTTTAACAATGTTGTTATGGGAATAGATGATACATACATATTACAGCATAACAAAATAGAATTTTATTGCAGCTTAGCATCATGGGTAAACCAAATTACCTTTTATTAGGTTTAAAATTGCGGCAGCACTTGTGTTAAGCTCTGCTTGCAAGAGCGGCACTGCAACCATTGTTGGGTTAACAGTAACCAAGTCAATGCTGTTTTCTTTTGCAAATTTCTAGGCAGCATCCTCAGATATAATTAGGGGAGATATTATGAGGCTTCTATATATTCTTCAAGCAACTGTAACTCTATTATATGTTGGTCATCCAGGAGGTGTAAAACTTTCAATGATTTAATATAATGATAAAGTGTGTATAATTTTAAAGGATGTAAAGTTGTGTCATTTTAAGATAGAGAAAGAGATAGATAAGAGAGGAGAGAGTTGACAAAACAAATAAAGGTGTGGGTCTCACCTCTCTGTGAGAGTGAAAGGATATAAGTTGTGTCATTCAAAAGGATAAACATTTTTCCCTTTAATATAAATAAGTTTTTGTCTATGTCATTGAAAGCATATTTGTGTGTCCTCCTCAAGCAAAAAAAATTAAGGGCTTATCTAGTCTCATGTTGCATGAGAGAAGAAATCTTATGTTGTAGACACATAGTGGTGGGATCCACTACCTAAAAAATAAAAAATAAAGAAAAAAATTGCACGGTTATCGAAGAATGCATAAGAATAGTTTTTCCCAAAAATTAAACATAAAAGAGAATTCAAATTCGCTTGATCACATTTGAAATGCATTTTATTATTATAAATGCAAAGCAAATTCAAAGCGACTTGTTTTGATTTAATACAACCTTTATTAAAACAGTATTAATCTCTTCTCCACCAACTAAACATGGTCGAAAGTATCAAGTATATATCAACATTTTCTTTTCATGGAGATATTATGAATTAAAAGTTGACAATCTTCATTGCTTTGAAGCTTTCCACAGTTTCCTTGAGGCTCACTTCCAAAGGAGTAAATTCAATTCCCAAGCTCTTTGCCTTTTCTTTGGAAACCTGACACATTTTCACATACGACCTATTGTCCTCACACCTGATGATAACATTGTTGGGAAAGTAAAAAAAGCTATTAGAAAAATCAAAAGAAAAAAGGAAAATTTACAGACCGTTTGAATTATATTTTCAAAAACAGTTTTTTTTTTAACAAAAAAAAAAAAAACATGTTTGATAGAGCCTCTGTTTTGTAAAAATAATTTTAAAAATTATGATTATTTTTTTGGGAAATGTTATACTTACTACTTAATTTTCTTACTATCTTTTATTACCAAATTTTAATCATTGATTTCGTCAATCTAACGGTTATAATTTATTACAAAATAATAATTAATTAATAAATATGACCCATAAATTACAACCGTTAGATTGACGGAAATCAACGTTTAAGATTTGGTAGTAAGGAAATTAGGTAGTAAGTATAACTTCTCCCTTTTTTTTAGTTTTTAAAATTAAATTTATAGAATGTGTCTGGGTTATTTTTATTTTGTGTTTTGGTTTTTAACTCTCAAAACATAAAACACACATAAAATACTTGTTTCTATAACTATTCTACGCAACAATTTTAATGAAGAAAAAAAATTCAGAATACTATCAAATAGACCTGTAGTTATTTAAATGTTAAATACACAAAAAATTACAATATTGTTTCCAAAATTATGTGTCAACAATGAAAGTTCAGTACTAAGTGCGGAAGCTGTAGTCTTCCATTTTATTTTATTTTAGTTGGATTCGAATTATTTTCAAAGCTTGTATAGATGGAGACTCCAATAGAACTGTTAATATTTGATATACTTAATAAGTCTTATATACCAAAGGATTCTATTTTCAGTAAATGATTTAAGGGTTTTATAAGAGTTATGTTGTAAAAAAAATGATTGTGTTATGTTATAGAGATTTGTTTTGCGTGCCGGAGTTTTTTTTTACTGTGGGCCCCATAAAATATTGTGTGTGTAAACCCATGATTTACATAAGGAAAAGGTGGTTTTTTGCATTCATTCGTTGAGATCTAACGTGCAAAATATTTTTAGCACTTCTCTTGATTTCACTTTTTGGCATACGTCAACAAACATCGCAAAATCAATCTCAATGCTGAATCTTCTCGTTTGCAGCTTGAATCGAGTTTCGAATCAAGCCAATTAGAATTAAAAAATGGGGTTCAATAAATGGGATCCCAATTCATATTTTATATATGGGTTTGTTTTATCCGATGTCACTTTAGATAATTTTATCTAATTTTCATCAAAATGATGTCATTTTGGGATGAAAATCATAGTATTTTTGTAATTTTAGTTTATTTCAGGGTTATAATAGTCTTTATCACTCTAATTTTTTAATTTTTCAACCAAAAACGACGTCGTTTCGATGAACATTAGATAACATTATCTAAAGTAACATCGGAAATTTTTTTCATATATATATATATATATATATATATATATATGCACTTATAGAAAATAAACTAGGCCTCTCGGAATGAGTTATGGTTAAGGGATTGTTCACATGCTTGAAGTTATATGTTCAAAGCTTGTATCATCATTATATTAAAAAGAAAAAAGAAATTAAACTTACGTATCTGGAATTTGTAGTGTTGGGTATAGGTCACGTAAAATCTTGGCAAGTTCAGAGTAGTGTACCACTCTCTCAACCAAACAATATCTTCCACTAGCTGAAGCAATCTCGTATGCCTGAATATGGGCATTAGCAACATCTTTTACATTCACCCAAAGAGAAGTATTTCCAAAGGTTTGTGATCCTGCATCAAGCAAGTCAATGAGTTCTATTAAGAAATGAGATAATTTTCTATTTAAGGGATTATTTTCCCATCAAAGTGTAAATGAGAAATTTAGCAAGAAAATTGTCAAACCGGACCTTTGGAAAGAATATCTTTAAGATATCTTTATTATTTATAGAAATCTATTTTCTTATTTCATTTTGATTTAGGTTAGGTCTAAACTAAGTACATGTGTTTCTTTATATATTGTACTCTCCTAAATCAATTCAATATACAGATTTATTCTATGTTCTTCTCGTCTCTTGTTATTTTACAGAGTAAACACATTATCAATGTCAATAACGAATCATAAAATTTTAACTCAATGACAAAATTGAGTTTGGTTACCCATTAATATCATATTGAGCAAGTCCTAGTAAATAAAAATTACCATTTAATAGGTTTAAAATTGGCTCAAAACTTTCGTTAACCTCAGATTGTAAGAGAGGTCCTGCTACCAATGATGGGTTAATAGTAACCATGTCAATGGTGTTTTTCTTAACAAACTTCCAGGCAGCATCCTCAGCCAAAGTCTTTGAAAGTATGTACCACAACTGAAACACAAATATGAGAAGGCAACAAAGTTAGAAAGCACGGTAACATACTAAGCAGGACAGATTATTACATTTGTGCACGTTGGAACAAATACATTAGCATTATATTTCAATAACAATTGTCTATTGAATACAAGATTAAAAGTACTAGACTACTGCTCTCAAATAATGTTAGCAATAAGGTTTTTTTGGACATGTTTAGTCAAGCTTATTGAAGTTCTGCATTTTTCTTAGAAGGGTACCGAGGAGTCCCAAATCCTTGGAAGGGTTTCTTCTCAACAATAGGCTAACCAATAAACCACAATAATAAAAGGGTTTTATAAGAGTTATGTTGTATAAAAAGTGATTGTGTAATATTATAGAGATTCGTTTTACGTGTCATTTTTTTTTTTTTTTTTTGCTTCAAATAGAGCGGACCGCACAAAATGTTGTGTGTAGAAAAAAAATTTGTATCATGTGACATGATAGATGCAAACCCCATAAAAAAAATGTTTAACAACACGTCTCAATCCAAAATGTTAAAGCAGACTTATATATGGTCTTCTCATAGTTCATTTTTAATCATTTTCCTGATAATGGTCTTTCCCACTCAACTTGAATTTCAAGTCCAACAATTTTCCGGATATATACATGAATATTTAGGTATGATATACATCAATATTATTGGAACACATGTGCTTTTTATACTCTTTTTCTTCAAGGAGGTAATGTCTTTCTTGGTATTTTCAAACAGTTCCTATCATTTAACAGAACATAGGTATCCCCTGCCAAGGAGTCCACTTGTAACAAGAGCAGATCTGGATTTGAAGTTAGTTAGGAAGAAAGGGAAGTAGAGAGGGAATAGAAAGGAGGAAGAAAGAATTTCTGAATAATATTCATACTCATTCTTAGGCTCCTATGCCTATTTAAACCCTCAAAGTGTTACAAAGTTACTTGAGAAAAATACTAAAAGACTATTACAAAATACTATTAGTCCATTACATGATTTTTAAACAAAACATATTAAACCATTAACTAATTGGATCAGTCCATTATGAAGTCATGGACCCAATTGGGCTGTCTCCTTGCCCTTGTGCTAACTGATCCGCTTTCCTTGGTAGAGTTCTTTGGGCTGCAGCTAGATCCCACATCGCCCAGAGTGTTCTTTGGGCCGCAGCTGTTGTACTGGCCCGTAACATTGCCGCGCCCATCAAAAGCAGACTTGTCCTCAAGTCTGTGCGCGCCGTCGTTGGGAAGTGGAACCTGGCGTGTAGCAGGGGTGGTGTCTGCTTTCTTGGGCAGTGGAGCTAGAAGTCTGCGCACGCCGTCGTTGGGATGCGGAACCTGACGTGTAGCAGTGGAGTCTGTCACCTTGGACAGAGGAGCCATAATGGGACGCAGACTTTGGACAGCGTGACCTTGGGATGCGGATGCAGCATCCAACGGTGGAACAGCTGCCGACACGTGAGGAGGAATTGGAGCCGTTAGATTTCCTGCAGTATTGCGTGCCAGCTGGATCCCATCGATCGAAAGCAACGGTATAGATTGCACCGCGACTGGCAAAACGTTTGGAGCCGTTGATTTGCGTTGCTGACTGTGCGTGGATGCTTGGCCAGTTAAGGTGAACTGGTCAGTATTGGCTGCTGCTCTCATTACTTGTGTTGTATCTGGCTTGTGCGCTACCGTTCCCACCACCCTGTTCCTCTCCTTAGGATAAACCTCTTTCTCTAGTCCAGAGTCCATTTCGCCAGCCAAAGTCGACTCCTTAGGAGGATCCTCCACTGCCAGTCCTGAAATACCCAGCCCCTCGCGCTCCATAGAAGAGAGGAACGTCTCTTTATCTTCCCATGTCGAGTCCTCTGGTGGAAGAGACTCCCACTGAACCAAAACTTGTGTCACCAGAGCCCCTCGTCGCCAGATCTGTCGTTCACCCACCACCGCACAAGGCTTGTGAATCAAAGGAGTGTCGTTGGACGTGATGGGTAAAGTGTGGATCTGTAAGGAACGGTTGGCTCTGTACGGTTTCAAAGCAGAGATGTGGAACACCGGATGTATTTTAGCAGTGGATGGCAATTTCAGACGATACGCGACGGTCCCAATGCGTTCCTCGACCTCAAACGGGCCATAGTACCGAAGTGCCAGCTTCTGCGCCGAACGTCTCGCGACGGAAAGCTGCCTGTACGGCTGCAGACGGAGCAAGACGAGATCACCAGAGGTAAAAATCCACTCTTTCCTCTTTTTATCAGCTTGAGCCTTCATTGTTTGTTGAGCCCTGAACAAGTTTTCCTTTAATGTACTGATGAGGTGTGTGCGTTCGACCAAAGTGGAATCGACCGCCTCATTGGAAGAGGACCCCAAGCAGTATGCTAAAAGGTTCGGAGGAGAACGTCCAAACATGGCATTGTATGGGGTTGTGCCGGACGAAGAATGGAACGAAGTATTGTAATGGTACTCCGCGAGACTGAGAAACTTTGACCACGAAGCTGGATGAGAATGCGAGAAGGCCCGAAGGTAACTCTCTAAACATCTGTTAACTCTTTCCGTTTGGCCATCCGTTTGAGGATGGTAACTGGAACTAAATTTAAGTGTCGTGCCTTGCAGTTTGAACAAAGACCGCCAAAAGTCACTGAGAAATATCGGATCGCGATCCGAAACGATAGACTCAGGAAGGCCATGGAGCTTACCGACAAAATCCCAGAAGAGTTGCGCAACCTTTACGGCAGAATAATGGCTGGGAAGTGCAATGAAATGGGCAGCCTTGGAGAAACGATCAACAACCACCAAGATAGCGGTGTGACCCAACGAAACAGGTAAATGAGTAATAAAATCCATGCTTAAGTCAGCCCATAACTTGTCCGGTATCTGTAGGGGTTGTAAGAGTCCCAGGGGAGAATGATTCGGGGCTTTAAGTTTCTGACAAATATCACAGTGAGTAACAAAAATTTTAACATCGCGTCTGATTCCCTTCCAGGTGAAGTTCCGGTGGATACGGTGTATTGTTGCCTGGATACCAGAATGACCCCCTTGAACCGAGCTGTGAAAATCATGAAGAACATGTGGGATCAAGGAAGAACCAGCTGGAAGAAAAATTCTGGAACGGTGAAAGAGGATGCCATTGCGATAGCGCCAATCAGCAAAATCAGTCGGTCGTTCTGTAATTTCTGTAATGAGCATGGTAGTATAGGGATCAGACATGTACTCGGACTGTAATATTTTGGTGTAGTGTAACACCGGACCAGTAATGGCGAGAAATTGGGGGGTGGACAACATTGATCCCCCATCTGGCAACCTGGAAAGGCTGTCAGCCACTACGTTGGTCTTCCCACTCTTGTAAGTGATTGTATAATTAAACCCCAAGAGCTTAGCAAGGAATTGCTGTTGCTCTGGTGTTTGGATGACCTGATTCATCAGGTTATGCAAGCTTTTGTGATCCGTTCGAATGTGAAAATGTGAGCCCAGGAGATACTGACGCCATTTACTGATGGCCGAAGTAATGGCAAACATCTCCCTTACATAGACGGATTGCTTTTGCATCAATGGAGATAACTTGCGGCTGTAGAAGGCTATGGGCTTATCTCCCTGCAACAAAACCGCGCCAATGCCCACTCCCGAAGCGTCCGTTTCCACAACAAATGGTTCCTGGAAATCAGGGAGGGCTAAAATGGGGGCTGTAGTGAGGGCCCGTTTAATGGTCTCAAACGCGCTAGCTGCATTAGAATTCCAGCAAAACCCATTTTTGGATAAGAAATCCGTCAATGGGGATGCTAAGGAAGCATACTTCTGTATGAATTTGCGGTAATAACCTGATATACCCAAAAAGGCGCGCACCTGAGTGGCATTGGTTGGCACAGGCCACTCCAAAATGGCACGTAACTTATCAGGATCCGGAATAACCCCCGAGCCCGTAATCACGTGGCCCAAATAAGGAATGGAAAGCTGGGCAAACAAGCATTTCTCTCTTTTGACATAAAGAGAATGGTCCTGTAATGTGGTTAAAACTGCCTCCAGGTGAAGCAAGTGTTGCGCTGCAGATGCGCTATACACTAAGATATCATCAAAAAATATCACCACAAACTTCCGAAGAAATGGAGCAAAGATGGTGTTCATGGTGGCCTGGAAAGTGGAGGGAGCATTAGAGAGACCAAATGGCATAACCATGAACTCAAAGTGCCCGTGATGGGTACGGAAGGCTGTCTTGTGAATATCTGCGTTGTGCATTCGAATCTGGTGATATCCAGATCGAAGGTCAAGTTTAGAAAAAAAAATAGCACCATGGAGCTCATCTAATAACTCGTCGATAGTGGGGATAGGAAATTTGTCCTGTACTGTGATGGCATTAAGGGCGCGATAGTCCACGCAAAAGCGCCAAGTACCATCTTTCTTTTTAACCAACAAAACCGGCGAGCTAAACGCAGAACGACTAGGACGAATCACCCCCGTGCGTAGCATGTCAGTAACCAAATTCTCAATTTCTGTTTTCTGGTAGTGTGGGTAACGATATGGGCGCACTTGCACTGGACTGGTACCAGGCAGCAAATGAATGTGATGTTCATATCCACGTTCCGGAGGCAATGAGGTGGGTGGGGCGAAAACAACAGAGAACAGTTGGAGAAGATGATCAAGTGCAGCACAAAACTCAGCGGGTATTTGACCCGGTGTGGGTGCATCCGAAGTAGCTGTGAGGCACATCAAACAAGTAGAAATAGAGTCATTGTGCAACAATTTCTGGAGCTGGGAGGAGCTAATATGGTTGGGAGACGCCTGCGAGTTGCCGTGGAGCAGGATCTGAGAATTATTGTGGGAAAAAGACATTGTGAGGGCCGAATAATCGGTAACAATGGGCCCCAAAGTGGATAGCCATTGGACCCCTAAAACAACATCCGCCCCTTTAAGGTCGATGACATATAAATCAATCTGAAACATGTGAGACTGTATATCAACCGGAGTAGTACGACACATAGCCGAACATAATAGTGCATCTCCATTTCCGACGTGGACTTTAAAAGGAGAAATGGCATGGAGTGTTAAATGGAGGTGTTCAGCCATCCTATGAGTGATAAAATTGTGAGTACTACCCCCATCAACTAGGATTTGTATGGGAAGACCACTGATGTGCCCCTGCAAGCGAAAGGAGTTAGAGGAAGGATGCCCAAAAAGAGCATTAAAACTAATAGCATGGGGTGCTTCGGAAGCAGGATCTTCCGGATTCTCCAACGTCGGAGGGGAAAGAGGGACCTCCTCGATGACAATATTATCATCATCAGTACCTTCCAAATACAATAGAGCGGCGCGTCCCTTACAACGGTGACCAGGAACGAACCTTTCATCACAATTGTAGCAAAGGTTCTTTTCACGACGAGCTGCCATTTCGGCGGGGCTCAGTCTTTTAATAGGTATAGAAGGTAGGGTAGGTGGCGGTTTAGGGTTCATGGTATGAGGTACGGTGGTTATGGGTTGTGCTGCAATGGGTGGGTTGAGGGAAGCAGAGGACGTGAGTGCAGGACGAGGTGGCCACTGTTTAGGGGAACGTAATTCAGTGAACTGGTCCTCGTATACTTTAGCATAGGCAAACGCGGTGGTAACGTCGCGTGGGCGATGGACCAAAACCGCGCGCCGGATCTGGGGTTTTAACCCAGAAATAAACAAACTCTTCCGCATAAGTGGTGACAGATCCGGAACCCTGCGAGCATTTAGCTCAAAAGCAGTCTGAAATTCCGTTACAGAGCCGGATTGTTGTAATTTGGCTAAGGATCCCAAAGGATCTTCGAACTCGGAAGGGCCAAACCGATGTTGAATCGCTTGCACAAAATGATGCCAGTCCGGGAATTCACCATTTCCCAATAAGGACTCAAACCAGCAAGAAGCAGGCATATCTAAGTTGAAGGAAACGAGATCAAGGCGATCGATATCTGGTACCTGGTGATAACGGAAATAGCGTTCCACGGCAAACAGCCATGGACCTGGATCGCCAGAACCAAACCGAGGAAAATCGATCTTCATGGAACGGGAAGGGTGTGGGTGACGTCCCTGAATAGGAGGTGCACCGCCCAGAACCCCCGCGTGTGGTACCGCTAACAGATTAGTCATCTGGGCTTGCATATTCTGCAGGAGTGTATAAACATCCTGGATCTGGTTATTCACTGCTGTGAATTGCTGATTGGACTCCTCAAACCGTTGATTCTGTGCTAATTCGAAAGTCTCCAAACGGTGGTCCAAGGTTCTTTCTAGGGTTACAAATTGTTGGTCATGAGCATGGAGTTGATTGGTAAGGTCACGAAGGCGAGTGTTGTCAGCCATAGCTCAAAAGAGTGAGCAATGAAAGCACCAATGTAACAAGAGCAGATCTGGATTTGAAGTTAGTTAGGAAGAAAGGGAAGTAGAGAGGGAATAGAAAGGAGGAAGAAAGAATTTCTGAATAATACTCATACTCATTCTTAGGCTCCTATGCCTATTTAAACCCTCAAAGTGTTACAAAGTTACTTGAGAAAAATACTAAAAGACTATTACAAAATACTATTAGTCCATTACATGATTTTTAAACAAAACATATTAAACCATTAACTAATTGGATCAGTCCATTATGAAGTCATGGACCCAATTGGGCTGTCTCCTTGCCCTTGTGCTAACTGATCCGCTTTCCTTGGTAGAGTTCTTTGGGCTGCAGCTAGATCCCACATCGCCCAGAGTGTTCTTTGGGCCGCAGCTGTTGTACTGGCCCGTAACACCACTTCAGTCACATTCACGATTAAGCAAACACACAATCATACAGTTAACATTTAACAAAGTTCTGGCAAGGCAATCAAATGATGTTTACATAGAAATCATGCAATTGAATTCCCAAGTGTGAACAAACTGAAGCAAATTGACATATACAACATGGATTAGCTTCAAATTTCATTTATGAATAAAGTTTTAATCAGGAAAAATAGTACATACCTTTGATTCCCTACAGAAATTGGAATCTGAAAACCATGTCTCATCAATGACTACTTCGGGACTTTGAGGCCTTCCATTCACTGCAACTGCAGCCATAGAAGACGTCAAGACAACTCGTTTCACAGATGGTGATTTTACACATGATTTAAGAACATTAAGAGTTCCTTTCACTGCTGGATCGATTAATTCAGCCTGAAATAAAGAAAGCAAAAGTTAACAGTGAATAAACAATTTTTTTTTAAAAGCTACCTCAAATTTTTTTTTATTTTATCAATTTTAAATTTGGGTGCTTATCAAGTCTTTTTTAATATAAAAATATGTGAGAAAATCATAACATGTAACCTCGTAACAATATTTTGCTAGTGAATAATATTGTCAAACCGCCACAATCAACATGAGGCAGGAGGGTGCTGGAAATCTGATTACTCAATTGTGCAGGGAGTCATAATTAATAAGCCAATACGTTTAAGTGTGAAAAAAATGAATAACCCAGAGCTTAAAATAAATTTATTCAAATATATACCAAGTGATTTTAATTTTTTATAGCGATATTAATTTCTATTAAAGGAAAAAATGAGGGAGGAAGGTAGGGAATTTTTGTTAACTGCCAACAAGACGGCCTATATTTAAAAGAGAAAATGGCATTGAATAATGACAATCAAACTTTAGGTCAGAGTACCATTTAATAAAGGGAAAAATATTTCTGCAGTTAATGTAGATAAATTATCTGTATTTATTCACAAAATGACGTCGTTTTGTTATTGAAATCTAAAAAAATTATAAATATAAAATCTATTATAACCTTGAAATAAATTAAAATTACAGAAACACCATGATTTCTACCTCAAAATGATATCGTATTGGGCTTACTACATATAAGGTGAAAAAGCAAACCCATTAAATAAAATAGTGATTGTTAAACAATTTAGCCAAAAGTTCAAAATCTCCCTTTTTACTCTTTAATCACTTTCTTTCTTTTTTTCTTATCATTTATCTCTCCTATGATTTTTTTTCTTCCAATCTGTATTTAACTCTGTTAGTAATTGAACTAACTTGATTTTGGTCACCTGCGACAAATTGTCATTGATGATTTAATGATTTTGATCAAAATTTAAATGATAGATTAATCTAATATTAGTGCTTTTAGTATACGCAAAATAAGAATGAAATGAGCAAATTAACTCAATTATTAATAGTAATAAATGTGGACTTGAGGAAAAAAACATACAAGAAGTAAGTAATAAGAAAAAATAAAATAATAGGAGTAAGTGATAAAACTAGTAAACTGTAGGGGAGATTTTTGAATTTTTTCCAATAGTTTATTATTTAGAATTTAACTTTATACTATAACCATTGTATAAAAAAATTTACCTTTATATAATTTTCAAAACATTCTAATTTTTTTATCATCGGTAGTTCT